>CABFOW010002517.1:15039-55566 GCA_902141385.1 Timema californicum | reverse complement strand
AGGATCGAAAGGTTTAACTTGACTGTGGGGAATAGGTTTGACGCGGTTGGTTACATATCCATTCCCCATCTGGGGCCGACAATGGCGCCAGCGTTATTCTCTGGCTAGAAGGTTGACCTAGTCGGTTATCTCAGTAGAGTCCGGCGGTGGCAAGGGTATTAAAGAGTTACTTGTTGGGGTAGGATTTTCTTTTCTTGGGATTAGGAGTGAGGTGGATACATTTCCATTCACCATCTGGGGCCGCCCCCAGCGCCAGCGTCGCCCACAACGATAAAAGCGAGTTTAATTTATATAGCAGGTGACCTGGTGGTCTAGGGATAAGGTGTCAGACTTCTGTGCTGGCGGCCGGGGTTCAATCCTCGGTCCCGGCACAGATTTATATGATTACCAAACCCTTGCTTCACCTCTTTCAAGACATCTTGTGAATGTGAGGAATGCCAGGTACCCACCGTGGTTTGGATTCCACGTTAAACTGTAGGTCCTTCATTTCATCTCACAATCACCCTACCATTACACATTAGCTTAAGTGCGTATAACCCGTACGGTTAGTAAGACGCGGTGCTAATAATAATTATTTATATAACTATCATTCAAACTACATGGCTGCTAAATAAAAGGAGCCCAGTTGAAAGCTTTTGACTTTCTTTTAGCGTGAGCCATACATTGAATTAATTAATCGTATAATTAAATATTGCGTTAGAGTTTAATATCAGAGCAGCAATTTATTCGATTATCGAGGCAGTCCCTTTTATGAGGCAGTATTTGTAGGGTTTAATGTATTTAATTCAACCTTTGTAGTCTACTTTCTGTTACAATGACTCACCTTTGAAAGCAGCAAGTCACCGTACCAGCAATACAAGAATATTTGGAACAAGGCGGTGATAAAGTAGACGGCGAACTTCGAGAAAGATGATCTATCTCCTATAGTCTAAGAAATAACATTATTAATTAGTAATAAAAATTAAGTTTTCAATATTTTCTAATAAAATAAACCTATTAAAATTTATAACATCATTGTATGGATACAAAATTTATTTTCAACTGTGTTAATTAGTCTATTATGAATTAATTTTTATGTCTATAAAGAAAAATATATTTAATACCGAAAGATATTTCCGCTATAATACTCTATCTATTAACTAATTACGTTTCCAGTTTTAAGAGCTTCACATATTATTATAGTATTTGAAAAGTATGAATAGAAGTAATAAAAAAAACCTAAAACCTAAATAACATAACTTTGACTTGTCTCTTAAATATTAATTTAAATACCTTATATTTATTATGAAAATCTTCCGCATCATTCATAGCAATTGAAAATTTGTATATGTTTAGTGTTTTTTTTTAAATTCTAACATAATAAAAAGGTTTGTACTTTGTTTTAAGTATTCCCAGCCCACAAACAAGTATACCTCACATCCACAGCCTCCTGGATAAGATATCTGCCCTTCAAGGGAGAGCTTGAGTCCTTACACATAGGTATCTCTTGGTGTTATAAAAAGGCATGTTTTTATTTTAAAAAGCCAATTTTAAATATTGTTTGCCTATAGCGGGGAAACAAATATCCATTTCGAGTCAATCGGACGACTTCGGAAGATTTCCTCAAAGCTATCTTCAACCAACACTTAACATTATCATACCTTAAAAACGCTTACTCTGACTACACATTACGATTACAATGATCCCTTTATGACGAACATGTTAAAAGTGAGTATCTTAACAACTTGCAAATGGTGACCTGGCGGTCTATAGGTAAGGTGTCAGACTTTTATGCCGGAGGCCAGGGGTTCAATCCTCGGTCCCGGCATAAATTTATCTGATTACCAAACCCTTTCCTTCACCTCTGACAAGACATCTTGTGAATGTGGGGAATGACATGGTCTCCACCGTGGTTCGGATTCCACGTTAAACTGTAGGTCCTCCATTTCATCTCACAATCACCCTACTATTACACATTAGTTTTAAGTGCGTACAACCCGAACGGGTAGTAAGACGCGGTGCTAATAGTAATAATAATAATAATAATAAAAACTTGCACAGTTATATTTAGTGTTTTTTTCTATCACCGAGCATTAAAAATAAATAACTCCAATGTTGATGGATTCAGCCTGGCTCAAATTCTGGGATTTTACTGAGCCCAGTTCTCGACCTAAACGCTAAGACGAGAATATCAGAACACATAACCTATCTGTTAAATAGTTGTCCTAAAGGCAGTTGTTTTTTTCAGCAAAGTAGTTGTCATTAAGCAACTGTATCAGGGCATTACCATCCGTTTTAGAGTCAAACTCTCATGGGAAGGGCTCTTTATGGTATTTAGAAACGTAACTAAATCTTTGTGGGTCCCGGGGTTCAATCCTCGGTCCCGGCACAGATTTATTTGATTACCTACCAATCTCTTCTATCACCTCTGACAAGACCTGTATTAATCACAACTTGTGAATGTGGGGAATGCCAGGCCTCCACCGTGGTTCGTATCCCAGGTTAAACTGTAGGTCCTCAATTTCATCTCACAATCACCCTACCGTTACACATTAGCGTAAGTGCGTAAAATCCGATCAAGTAGTAAGACGCGGTGCTAATAATAATACTAAATTTTACTTTCACCTATTAATATATCAACTCATGCTATAGACGGCTATTAATGTTGTAGTCATTATCATTACCAATACCAATAAAATACAAATTTTAAAATAGTTAAATATTATATATTTGGACCACAACATTTTTTTGGGTGTTTTTTCTAAAAGGCGCTTATTTTGAAACTTAGACTTTGTTCATGCTTTTGCTTTTGTTATTCTCATATCAGTAACCAGATCACAAATATAAGGCTCTACATTATTTTAATGACACATCACAGAACTATAGTTCCCATTCTGGTATATTTTCCATGTGTATAATTCCAAATTATACAAATATTTCTTGATAAATAATGAATAAATATATCTGGCTTAGGAGATAAAATTCAGTCTTCCATCCTAATTGAGCTTATTTAACAACCATCGGAAAACGTTTTAAAATAAATTATAAAATTTTTAAATCCTTAGTTAAATTGTATAGCACTCAATTAGATATACACACAAATATTAATAAAAAAAAGTCAGTTATAAAATACTATAAAGTAAATTATAATAAGTTATTTAAAATACAAAATAAGAATCAAGTGAAGTATGTATTCGTACATTGCTGTAGAGATTTAACAAATGAATATGTGACTTTTGAAACAAACAAAAACTACTGTGGGTAGGAAATGCAGTGCTAATGGGAGGAGATAGAACCGTGTTCAGGGTATTGACTGGTAGGTCCAACGGTAAGAGACCAGTTGGAACACCTTAACTCAGATGTGAGGAGAGCACTAGAATGTATCTGTAAGAGATAGTGTGTAATAAGTTGTACTCAATAGAACTAGTTAGAGAAGAAGGGAGAATGGGCCTAATTTTGTAAGTACGGCAATCAACTTTCAAGTTCTTAACGCCATAGAGTAATTAAGTAGATTGTAAACAAATAGCTGCAAAAAATACTAAAATTGGCATTGCACATGTATTATTATTATTATTATTATTAGCACCGCGTCTTACTACCCGTTCAAGTTATACGCACTTACACTAATGTGTAATGGTAGGGTGAATGTGAGATGAAATGGAGGACCTACAGTTTAACGTGGAATCCGAACCACGGTGGAGACCTGGCATTACTCACATTCACAAGATGTCTTGTCAGAGGTGAAGGAAGGGTTTGGTAATCAGATGAATCTTTGCCGGGACCAAGGATTGAACCCTGGACGCCAGAATAGAAGTCTGACACCTTACTCCTAGACCACCAGGTCACCTGCACATGTATTAAAATAATTTTTGTAATTTCAAAACTATTGCTTAAATATTTTGAAAAGATCTATATTTGAATTAATTAGTGATTATTTAATTGTATAATTATTTTAATTTAATTTTAGTATATCCTAGTTATATAGATTATGTTAGATACTTTATTTAAAAAAAGGTTGAGTTGGAAAATGTTTCAAAATTGGGAGTTTTCTTAAAGCTACTCCCTTTTTCCTTTAATCCATTTTATTCTAGCCACTTATTTGAAGATGACTAGTTTGAAGCAAATCAACCACATATTCAATTGTTCTTATCAAATTTTGGTAATAAGAGGTATTTGCGTATAGCCCGAACGGGTAGTAAGACGTGGTGCTAATAATAATAATAATAATAATAATAATAAGAGGTATTTTTTGATACAATGATTTTCGACTTCTCTAGAAGTTGAATTAACATTTCTTTATTAGTGCAAGGGGAATTGAAGAAAGACTTTCCTTATTTTAATTAAAACTTAGTTAAGTAAGTTGTTTGATGCACTAAGAGTACATCTTCTTGAAAAATCATTTTCTAATCAATACTCGATTATTTTTAGGTCATTTACTAAGTTAATCTTACACCTCAGTAATGGCCTTCAGATATTTTGTAGCCAGCTATCGCACTAGCAAACAGTTTTGTTTCTTTTCGTGTTGACCGCCTACTATTGTGATATTACCTTCGTCGTGAAGACCAGGCTTGACTCATTATATTATTTATATCCTCACTGCAATTTGTTGTAAACATGAATTTTAATCAATATTTAATACAAGATAGTTTCACTCTTTTATCACAATTTGATCTTGAGATATTCTAACACTTAGATACTTATATATACTACATACTAACATACTCACCAAAGTTACTTGGAATCCAGAGAGACAAATGATGACCATGCTGATAAAAAACTGAATCATTAATAGAGGACTCAATATACTTTCTAGTACCTCCACGTTCCTGAAATTAAATTCAATAAAAACACTTGGCTCATGTTAAGGATTGATTAGTTGTATTTTACAATATTAAAATTATCTCATAATTCTTTCAATAATTTGTTAACTCATCAAGAATAGCAAGCAGTAGTTAAGGGAAACTTTGTTTGTTCCTGTTTTACTCTCAATAATTTTATGTGGGGGTTTCTTAATGTTTGCCAAACACTAAGTTCCTCATTTTTTGGTTGAGTGGTTAGATGGGTAACATTACTGGATGTCTTATGCATGTTTCAGACGTGCAAAGCCCCATTTTATTTGGAAAGTATATTAAACATGTCTATGAGAAAAAATGCTGGTGAAAGGTATATATAAATATTTTCTAATGTTATTAAAAAGATTTATGAAAATATATTAGTTAAATGTTCAATGACATTTAGTAGAATATATACTATCTCTTTGATTAATATATCTTTTTTAAGAAACATTTATTTAGCCTTTCTCAAACATCAATGAAATATGACTAAACTTGTCAAATGGCTTTTAATATAAATCAGAAGCATTTTAGTGATTTTATGCTTCAGAGTCAACATTCTTATTGTAAATACTGCCGTGTGAGGATTTTTATCCACACGTAAGTAGCGCCTTTAATATCAGGATATCTGAAATATATTTATTTATTTTATGGTTCAATTGCCTATAAAGACTGAGAAAGCTTATGTTAAATACATTATAAATAGTTTAACGTTTCACTTACCTTAGTATGGCTTGATGCATTTCAATGCAACTGAAGATAGGCATTTCCGCCATTGATGATCTTTCATTGTGCTCTAAGACATTCTTTGATACATCCGAGACATGTCCCATTCGTTTCCCTCCTTCATTTTCAGAATTATCTTTTAGATTTGATGTAAAACCTATATTACGATCTGCTTTTAGCAATTTTTTCATTCGTAATTTTTTCCCACTTATGGTAGAGTCAGTCTCTTTAACTTTCAGATTATCATCAGAAATTATAGCATGTTCATTTTCAAGTGTAGAACTTCTAGTTTTGAGAGAAGCTTTTGGTAATGGAATAAAAAGGCTGTGATCATTGGAATTGGTTATAGTAACAGATCTGTCACTAGCAATTACCACGTAATATTTCAGAATATCAAACCTTGCGCATATGTGAATTATAAATATAAAAGCCATAGTGTCACTCGTTATGATAATAAAACTGTAAATACAGCCACACACAAACTGGTAAGTGTATATCAACTCATACACCGGAGTCTGTGAGTGGTCAAATGGGTACCAAGCTATTATTGGTAGAGGTCTTTGGTAAGGCATTCCGATATCGGTTTCTGCATCAGGGATATGTTCTTTTGAGAACCAATATTGAATGGTTGGCATCAGGTTCCAAACCGGTATTGTGGTACAACCCATTCCGAAATATAAAACTGTTACCAATTTAGCGTGTTTTAAAGAGTTATTTAGTACAGAATTGGGATAGCCTTCGCCATAATCAAAAATGAACAATTCGTTTGTTTGTAGTTCATCTATGAGGAGCAGCAACTTGTCCTTTTTGATCCAAAGGAAGACTACTTTTCCGATTGAAGATATGATTAAAAGCATCACGCAGGAGTTGATGGTTGTCCTTGCCAAATCACCCCATGACATGCAGAGCTCGATAATTTCTGATATTATTGTGAAAAGCAGCGTTGAAATAATGAAAAGGGTATAGGTGTTGTATATTTTACCATAATTGTCCTTGGTTTTTGGCCAAACTCCCACCCAATGAAAAACTCGAATGCAAAATAAGAGACTCATTTCAACGATTATAAAAGCACAGATGTTTGATTTAATTATATATATAAAAAACTTTATACTGTACTAGTATTCAAGCTTTATAATTTTTTTTAATATTTCAAAAATAAATTACGTAGATTTTTTGTTTATTTAAAATATATAAACCCCCCCTTTTTAATATAATGCTTGCTACCTCTATACCATTAACATAGAAACTAAGAAAATACAATTCCCAGTCTACCAACACCCATATTCATAAACATACGTAAATTAATGAGCTATTCACTTATGTATTGGAAAAATACTGTTTTATTAATGAAAATAAAGAGTAAAACTCAAAAAATAAACGGCGCACTCACTAATCGCAAGAGAGTAATTATCAATCTATTACATGAAAAATTCAGTTTTTACTTTGTATATTTCTTTTGAAACACTTTCAGAGAAGACATATTCAATGCGACAAAAACGTAATGTTATTTTAATGGTTTTAAATTAATCCAAACAAAAAAAAACATAAAATATATTCTGATATGAAACCACACATCCATTATAAGACCATAGATATGTGTCAAAACTATACTTATTTTATGTATAGCTTTTGATTTATATAACTTAATTATCAGATATTTTGAAATTAAAGTTTAGCAAATATAGGAGGGTTTTTTTCTATTAAAATCAATATAAAATAAGTAGGAAAGAAATTTAATGGGGAGTTTTAAATTTAGCTTCATTGATGACTATGACGAGTTGTCTCAGTCTAAGCAACTACGCCTCGGTAAGCTGGGTAGGACCTTCTATATACTACTAGCCAAGAATCTAAATGTGAACAGTCATTGCTTGGTAAGTAACGCTCAACAAACTAATTATATACTCGCAACACACTGAACGACCGGTGTTAATTTATTTCAAGAATAAACAATAGGATAATGGTTTTACGTTTACTGGCTTAAACTGTTCATATACCTATTAAAATTCAAATGGCCTCTAGCACAATTTAAATTATGTACTGATAATTTCATGTTTAAGCACCAGGTATTAAACCAAATGGCATAGGCTACTATTTATGGTAAGTGTTTTACACATTAGTAATTTGGGGTAGGGGCTAGTATTTAGGCATTTTAGAGGTAATATACCCTAATTTACGTGGAAAGAAAGTAGGAAAAAAGAGTCTCAGTAGACAAGATAAGAATTCCAACCAAGAATTACGCGCGTCATTATTGGTCTATTCCAACACGAGAATTACGCCCTAGATCATTAGCTCAACGAAGCGATCAGTTTTGTTTATTATTAATAGTCATTTTACCATAGATCAATTTTAAATTGTTTGGAAGTTGTACCTCATTTTTGCCTATTTCAGTGGTATTTAATGAGTTTTTTTTGTCCCCCAATGTTTTAAATAGCAAGAATGATTTATTGTTTGAACCAGGGGTCGCCAAAGTCATTGTGTATGGAACCTACTTTCAATTTGTAAAATTGCTTCGTGAGCTACCCAGATTAAAAATGTGCAGTATCGCGTATTGTCTATTATTGTAAAAATGCACATAAAGTTTGACATCACACATATGTTTAATCAGGGGTAACTCTCTGTTTCTTATTTGTGATTGTAATGGAAATAATGTAAACATTTTAACTAGATTACAGATAAGAAGAGTAGCATTCATTTTCATAAAAAAAAAGTTAAAAAAAACTGTTGTGAATAACTAACTCTTCACTCACGTTTGATTGTTGTTATGAAAATGTGAGTCTGTAAGCCTGCTTCTATTTATTTTTTTGCCACCTTTATATTAAGACAATGACACACATATAGATAAAGCAGATAAACGCTTTCTCTCGTAGTGGTAGACTGACCAGAACTTATTTTTTTTTTATCTAATATAAGAGTCCATATATCCTAAACAAGAGGCAACACTTTTCGATAATAAGTTACTAGAAAAGTGAAACATATGTTTATTTTGTCTGTGCGAGCAACTGAAAATATCACCACTAGCAATCAGTAGCCCGCTATAGACAGTTTGATGACTCTTGATTTAAAAACATTTCTCAAATTGGGTGTTAGTGAAAATTAACCTTACTTGGCGTACAATTTGAAATATCGTTCAACTGATAGTTTAAATAGTGGTCAAGGTTTTAATTCGCATCCATACTATGCATGTAATTACACTAATAGAATGAGAACGAGCTAGTAAACATTTACTGTAGATGAATACGTATTTGCATTTATGGAGAGAGGATGCTACTTTATAATATAAATTGAAACGATGAGTACCTTCAGTCTTGAGCCACTACTTCCCATCCCTTAAATTCCAGCCCAAAAACTGAATGCCAGGCTGTCAAACTTGCGGAATGAGTGTTGTATAGGGTCGTATTCACGATTTTTTTGTGGTGAGCGTACCTTTTGATAAACCATTAAACAACGAGATCCTGGTATTTATAGTCACCCTGCCCTAAATTGGGGCGTTTATTTAAATAAATATTGTAAGTGTTGAAAGTTGCAAGTGGCAGAATTGTTTTAGTTTGTTTGTTTTGATTATTTAGTAAGCAATAGGACGAAAGAGCTGACAATACAAAACAGTGAATCAGCATTGTTCTTGACATCCAGGTCAAATTGAAGTATTTATGGGTCTGTTTTAAAGATATCGGGGCTGAAAAAATAATATCTAAACTAGGGGGTCACTCCGATAGTTTGTGGGACACAGCACTGGATCATCGAGTACTTATGTTGGAGGGGAAACGTCATGCCCATGGTACTGGGGTCCATACCCGTGTAGGACTGCCGAGTGTGTCAGTCAGCCTATCGGTTAAGCATTGCTTATCAAACCAGTTCCGTCACGGGTCCCTAAGTAAAGTATTTTTAACGTTTTTGTAAATTTCTTATAACATCATATTTTGTGGTAGCTAGTAGTGCTATCATAAACATTAAAAGCCAAAAACTGTCTGTAAGTTTCGAACTTACACATATATTTTGCCACCGTTAATATCCTTCCCCGTAAGCCATCCTGACACGTTAGCCCCACAGGCAAGGGGGTAGCGACATCTTCTATATTCATATTATTATTATTAGCACTGCATCCTACTACCCGTTCGGGTTGTACGCACTTATGCTTATGTGTAATGGTAGGGTGATTGTGAGAGGAAAAGGAGGACCTACAGTTTAACGTGGAATCCGAACCACGGTGGAGGCCTGGCATTCCCCACATTCACAAGATGTATTGTCAGAGGTGAAGGAAGGGTTTGGTAATTTGATAAATCTGTGCCGGGACCGAGGATTGAACCACGGCCGCCAGCATAGAAGTCTGACACCTTACCCCTAGAACGACAGGTCACCTCTATATTAATACAATTAAGAGTTTGTGTTTGTCTCTCATGAGCGATGCGTGATATAAACGCATGCAGAAGTAGGACATTTAAAAATTAGTAGCCCCTAAATACAAACACTTGCACCTGAAAGTTAGAGTTTTTATTTTTTAAATACTTTTTTAAAATTCAATGAGCACTGGGTTAAATTAAATAAAATGAAGAATTTTTTTTGTTTATTTGAAGGAAAGAAAGGATTTTCCCAGTGTAATCACGCAAAGTGTTGTATGGCTACCCCGGGTAACGCCAGGTACTTCTGCTAGTTGTATTTTATAAATGAGTTTGGTGTGCAAAATTTTACTATTTCTTCGACAGGGATATTTACAAAAGGTTTTGAATCTTCACGACCAATATGTGTAGCGGTTTGTAAGCACATTAGTCGTGTTGACAGATATTTTATTATATGATGAAATGGAACAATAAAATGCTAATGATCTCAAATTAGGAAAACATAGCATCAAAAATAATTATTATAAAATTTACTGTACTTTAGAACAATATTTCTGGTTAAAAATTAGGTAAAAACAATGGGTTGATTTAAAATGAGATTCATTAATTTAATTTTCTTTTAAAATATCTTTTTTAATTTTTCCTAGCCAGTAGTTACAACATGGCCCTTATTATCTGCGTTCGACCATGCGACCAATGAAGCGGGTCATAAAATAATTGTAATCAACTCGGCATAAATTGAGGCGTGTTCGTTTAATATTTGTTGTATTTTGGATTGAGAGTGACAGAACAAGGTGATTTGATTAGTTAGTATTAATAATAATAATATTTAGCACCGCGTCTTACTACCCTTTTGGGTTATACGATTTAAGCGCTAATTACTCTAATGGATTAGGCATTTGGAAGGTTAAATTAGAGGAAGTGAACCGGCATTTGAGTGGAGGGAGAGTTGAAAACCATTTAGGAAAAACCACCCCCAGTTCACCCGACCGAGATTCGAACCTCGATGTCCCTGTCCTCGGTGGTCGAGCTTAACACGACTAGCACGTTGGCCAACTACGCCACCGAGGCAGGTGATTAGTTAGTAAACAATGGAAAATATGCGCTGACAACATAAAAAAGTATAAGCACTCCTCACGGTAAATAAGGTTAGATGGCAGAATAAACTGTAATGTTTGGAAACTAACTGGGCCGATAACCCCCTATCGAACCTAGGAGGGTCATGGCGCCCATTTCGGGAGTCACGTGGGTTAGGACGCCGGATCGCCAAGTACTAGTGCTGAGTGGCTACCGTTTGAGTCCCAAGGTCCACGTTGAGCCACTCAAGAGGTCAGTCAAGCCAGCATTCCTTGCAATACTTGTTATGTCACAATTTCCTAAATGTTTTTTTTAAATTATTTCATTTCATTTAGTAGTTATTGTCAACATCAAATTTTACTGTAGTGAATATTAGTACAATAAAAACAGCAAAAAAAAATAATATGGCTGGACAACAGTTACAATTACGAACACACACAGTCATATTTAAAGTCATCTTGGTGACCTGGTGGTCTAGGGGTAACGTGTCAGACTTCTGTGCTGGCGGCCGGGGTTCAATCCTTGGTCCCGGCACAGATTTATTTGATTGCCAAACCCTTGCATCACCTCTGACAATACATCTTGTGAATGTGGGGAATGCCAGGCCTCCACCGTGGTTCGGATTCCACGTTAAACTGTAGGTCCTCCATTTCATCTCACAATCACCCTACCATAACACATTAGCGCAAGTGCTTATAACCCGAACGGGTAGTAAGACGCGATGCTAATAATAATAATAATGAAAATTCTGTTACACTAAATTCAGCCCTCCTCATATCGAGCAGTTAAACTTAAAACCATAACGGATTATAGGTCTTGATGCTAAAATAAATTAATAAAAAAAACATGGATATGAATTTTAGACACATCAACTGGGTAAATTTAATTAAATCACTTATAAATTTTAACTGTAGGTAAAAATTAACGATAGTTTGACGACGTATGAAAGCCGTAATTTTCAGACAGATAAATTACGGTTCATTTCCCTCTAAAACAATGATGTAGGTAATGAGTTAAAGCCCAAATACTCGAAGCATCCTACATGCAAAGTTTACGTTACATAATTCATAGGAAACAAGAGATTATTTATGAATGTGAACCGCCACCGGATACGCTTCTTAGAACCACAATGCTGAATATGATTTACCGAAACGCGTGCTGACGGCAACTTGAATAAGCCGAACGTTTTCTGTGGAAATATGAAACAAGGTTTCAAGCTTGATTACAGTAAGCTTCATCAACTATTTCTACCTTTTGTACAGTCTCGTGAAAATACTATGGGCAAGTGATACTGATGACTGAAGGTGGTGATTTAAGGGACGCAAGAAAATGTAAGTGTTTTTGCAGTTTTTATATGTAAATATATTTTAGTAAATAATATATCAAAAAAATGTCTACCTTTTGTACAGTCTCGTGAAAATACTATGGGCAAGTGATACTGATGACTGAAGGGGGTGATTTAGGGGACGCAAGAAAATGTAAGTGTTTTTGCAGTTTTTTATATATAAATATATTTTAGTAAATAATATATAAAATATTGCTTCATTAGAAACACAGAGTTTAGTATTATACGCAAGGTGATATCAACATTTCTTGAATATCTGTCAAGATTCATCTTAGAATTTGATGACAACATTTCCTCTTAATTTGAAAAGTCTGTCATTTAATGCCGCTATGCTCATACCAGATATTTAACGACTGTTGAATATTACCACGTGGAAAAAATAAACAATTTAAGTTACCTATACTTATATTATAAAGAGGAAAATTTGAATTTTTGTTTTTTTTTGTTTGTAATGGATAAACTAAAAAACTACTGGACCTATTTTACAAATTATTTCAACAATATAAAGCTACATTTTCAGCAAGTAACATAGGCTATATTTTATTTTGAAAATTTTAATTTATTCCTCATAAAAAAAGTCGATAGTCACTCATATTTTATGGTAGAGTCTATGATGATTCTTTAATATGTGTGTTGAAAATAATGTGGGGAGGGAGGGAGAAGGGTCAATTACTGGATAAATATATGACTTATTTTGGGCAAAGGAAGTTTTTTTTTTATCAAAACTGCATAAACACACTGGCCTTTCCTCGCGTTCCATTCATCCCCACTTTAAGAAAAGATTCCAATTTTATTTACTCTCACTGGCCATCCAGGTTATATTTAAAATAATTATAATAATAAATTATATTATTCACGGTTTATGGTTACTTTAATGATACACACAATGTTCTTCCACCATCAGTGCCCACAAAAATATTTTTTAACCTCAACATCCTCATCTCTGGAAATCAAGTTTACTTTGACCTTTGATGACCTAGACACTGGCTTAGATACCTCATACATGATGGGGAATCAAGGTTTTTAATTCTGGCTGTGGGTATTAAGGAGGTTATCTCAATTTATTTTCACTTCTTATGCCATTTGATACAGGTAGAATTACATTTTATTCAACCTTCCTCATTTCTGCCGGATTTGTATAGTTATAACTCTATAGAGGTGAATACTGAGCTATTACCTTAAATCAGGAAATAAAAGGGTGTTTGAAAACAGGGTTCTCAGGAGGAAAATTGTTCAAAAACGGTATGAGGGATCTGGGGAATAAAAGGGTGTAAATAATAATGAGTTACATACCCTTTACTCCTCACAAAACATTGTTAGGATGATCAAGTCTAACAGGTGACGGTGGGCAGGATTAGGTGGACTGGAGAGAACTAGCTAAATATAGGGACAGGGTGTAATGAGGTGGACTGGGTAGAACTTGCTCATGATAGGGACAGGGTGTCAGGAGGTGGACTGGATATATCAAGCTCAAGATAGGGATAAGTTGTAATGAGGTGGATTGGATATAACTAGCTCATAACAGGGATAGAGTGTAATGAGGTGGACTGGATATAACTTGCTCATGATAGGGACAGGGTGTCATGAGGTGGATTGGATAGAACTAGCTCATAACAGCGATAGTGTAATGAGGTGGACTGGATAGAACTAGCTCATAACAGGGATAGAGTGTAATGAGGTGGACTGGATATAACTTGTTCATGATAGAGACAGGGTGTTATGAGGTGGACTGGATATAGCAAGCTCAAGATAGGGATAAGTTGTCATGAGGTGGATTGGATAGAACTAGCTCATGATAGGGATATGATGTAATTAGGTGGACTGGATAGAACTAGCTCATGATAGGGATATGATGTAATTAGGTGGACTGGATAGAACTAGCTCATGATAGGGATATGATGTAATTAGGTGGACTGGATAGAACTAGCTCATGATAGGGATATGATGTAATTAGGTGGACTGGATAGAACTAGCTCATAACAGGGATAGCGTAATGAGGTGGACTGGATAGAACTAGCTCAGGATAGGGTGTAATTAGGGGGACTGGATAGAACTAGATCAAAATAGGGATAGGGTGTAATGATGTAGACTGGATATAACTAGCTTATTATAGAAATAGGGTGTAATGAGGTGGACTGGATATAACTATCTCATGTACTGATAGGGTATAATGAGGTAGACTGGATAGAACTAGATCATGATAGGGATAAGTGACGTAATTTTGTAAGTGTGAAAATGCATTTTTCGATTTCCTAGTGCCAAAATATAAGTACACCAGTGTATAGCAAAAATTGGTTGTAAGACATGGTTACCAAAATCTCTCTCTATCTTTTATCAAGATCAAGTCTTTTAAACTAAAGAGCCTATCTTGTAGGTAGGGGAGTGGGATAATCGATTTTACTAATTACAACAGGCACACAGTTGGACATGTGAACTATATGTCTGGTTCATTTGGTCTGAATCTCCAATGGCAACGAGTTTTGTTTTCACATCTCATCCTATTGTAGGGATGGTATTATTTCTCAAATTATTTCCCCCTCTACTTTCACGTACTGTAAATGCATTCATTCTGAATTCGAATTTCCTCTTCTGAACCCCACTAGATCGATTAAAATGCACGTTTCCCGGACGGGTAGGTTTTTTTTAGTAAAATAAAATACCATATTTACGGAGTATAACTTTTTTAATTTCCTCTGTCGAAAAACTAATTGCTATTTATGAAATTGCTTACATTTTAATGAAGCAAATGTGGTTTTAATAAAGGATTTCATAAGAGGTTGGGGATTGTAGTTAGTTTTTTAGCTGCAAGAACCTTGATGTAATTAGGTGGACTGGATAGAACTAGCTCATGATAGGGATATGATGTAATTAGGTGGACTGGATAGAACTAGCTCATAACAGGGATAGCGTAATGAGGTGGACTGGATAGAACTAGCTCAGGATAGGGTGTAATTAGGGGGACTGGATAGAACTAGATCAAAATAGGGATAGGGTGTAATGATGTAGACTGGATATAACTAGCTTATTATAGAAATAGGGTGTAATGAGGTGGACTGGATATAACTATCTCATGTACTGATAGGGTATAATGAGGTAGACTGGATAGAACTAGATCATGATAGGGATAAGTGACGTAATTTTGTAAGTGTGAAAATGCATTTTTCGATTTCCTAGTGCCAAAATATAAGTACACCAGTGTATAGCAAAAATTGGTTGTAAGACATGGTTACCAAAATCTCTCTCTATCTTTTATCAAGATCAAGTCTTTTAAACTAAAGAGCCTATCTTGTAGGTAGGGGAGTGGGATAATCGATTTTACTAATTACAACAGGCACACAGTTGGACATGTGAACTATATGTCTGGTTCATTTGGTCTGAATCTCCAATGGCAACGAGTTTTGTTTTCACATCTCATCCTATTGTAGGGATGGTATTATTTCTCAAATTATTTCCCCCTCTACTTTCACGTACTGTAAATGCATTCATTCTGAATTCGAATTTCCTCTTCTGAACCCCACTAGATCGATTAAAATGCACGTTTCCCGGACGGGTAGGTTTTTTTTAGTAAAATAAAATACCATATTTACGGAGTATAACTTTTTTAATTTCCTCTGTCGAAAAACTAATTGCTATTTATGAAATTGCTTACATTTTAATGAAGCAAATGTGGTTTTAATAAAGGATTTCATAAGAGGTTGGGGATTGTAGTTAGTTTTTTAGCTGCAAGAACCAGTGAAGTCACGGAAGGGAGTGAGTTTTTGGGCGTATTTTGGGGTGAGTATTGGGAGAGTCTTTAAGCCTCACTAATAGGTGTAACCAGTAAGGCATTAGGATTATAAAGGAAAGAATTGTTGGAGTTTGACTTTATTTTTTATGTAGACTAGGGTAGAATTCTGTAAAGATTAAACTACTTAGGAGAATGGTCTAAAAAAATGTTACAAAGGAGTATTAAGGAAACATAAGTAGAGGGAACCAATTTATGTTTTAAAACAATGTTGTTTTTCTTACTGACATTTTATTGTGATTTTTTTCAAAACGTTTACTATTTTACATGATAAATGTTAATACATGTTTATTTTTATAAAACAAACTAGAATAATGGTTAAATTTTTTATAAAATGGCCAATAAAATTTAGTTCAAAATATATATCTGCGAATTGTTCGTTATGATAAATAAACATATGGTTTTATTTTTATAAATAATGTGAATAATTTTATTTAAAATTTAAGTACAATGAGTTTAATATTGGGATATCTATATATTCCATTCACCGTAGGAATTGACTTCTGAAAGACCTTTTTCCCTACCATAAATCTACTATATAGTAGGATATTGGTGGGAAAAAGACCTTTCAGAGAGTAATTCCTACCGTGAATGGAATATATCTATATAAATAATGATCCTGACTCACTGACTGACTCATCAACGCCCAGCCCTAACCCTTTTACCTAGAAAGCTGAAATTTTGCACAAAGGTTCCCTTTATGATGTAGACAAGGAACAAGGCCGGAATTTTTGAAATTACCACTGGATAGGGAATAAAGCAGATTTATATTTTCGCTTTAAAGTTGCCTTATTTCCGTAACTATAATTATTAGATCCTTAAAATTAGACATGTAAGTAGGTAATTAAAATCACTAATACTTTTTTTTCAGGATTTTACGAAATTCCCACGGGATGGGGAATAAAAAGAGGACCTATATATTTAATAAACCACAGTGGGTAATGGGTGGGTGGGGGACGGGGGAATGGGCTCATATAATTCTTGTATCGCAGTGGGTCATGGGCAACGACGTGCGGGAATGCTAGTTAACAAAAATTACTTGTGTATTTTTCTGAGTAAATCTAACTTAAGGGTTCCTTACTGAAAACCTTATTTTGAAAATTTGGTTCCAAGCTATAATACAAGAACTTGTATTACTGGGTTGTGCAATTTATTTAAAAATATATAGCACTAGTTCATCATTTCCAGCGGATTTACAATAGAACAAATAATTTATGATAAAATGAAAAGGAAAGAATAATTATTTAATTGTGTTTCTATGTGCACAGCTACACGCATTTAATTACACCTATGCGGTAGGGACGTGAATAGTAAAATTTAAAGGGAATGTTTCCACATTTAATTGGAAAAATAATAAGATATTTTTCATAAACCAAACAAAATTTTGAATAATTTTTAAACTAAATATTTAACGTTTTTATTTCTAATGGTTATCTGGGTAGTGTAAAAATACATCTTATATTAATTAGTTATGATCATATTTAAAAAAATTAATGTTTTACTTTGCTATTGACTGATGTTTTAAAATTTGGCTAAAGAATGTAACAAACTATATGAGAGAGTATCTATTACTTATTATATTTGTAAGTATTTTATTTAATTGTAATTTTTAAGTTACTAAATCATTTTAAAATAACACAAAATAAATTAAATAATGTACATAACTATAATATATTGTAATAAACTATGTATAATAACTTACTTGATGTAGTATCAAGCTTCACAAAATGAGTATTTATTGTGGTTCTCTCACGATTGAT
Organism: Timema californicum; assembly: GCA_902141385.1. Lineage (NCBI taxonomy): Eukaryota > Metazoa > Arthropoda > Insecta > Phasmatodea > Timematidae > Timema > Timema californicum. Next base: position 37,729 of record CABFOW010002517.1, on the reverse strand, counting down.
TTGGATTAATTTTTAACTCTAAAATAAATGATCATTATGACTGTGCTAAGCCAAATGTAGATTTGACTGATTTTACCAAGAGGTCTGAGTTTGACTCTTATTTAGGCGTACTGAGGTTGATGATTCATAAATCGTTTACATTCCGTCTTCCCTCAAGTGAGGATATATATACATATATATATATATATATATATATATACAATAAATAATATTAATTATCCTTACAGCAATATTTTGAATGATTAATACACATGAGTATAGCACGAATACGCAAAGGAACGTGGACAACAAATATAATTATAATTACAGTGTATGTTTGTTAAATCTTGTAGAACTAAACATATGCTGTTAACATGTTTCACATAACTTTTTTTTTCTTCTTATCTAACATTTTTAAAGTAAGGTGTTAACAAATTGGAGAGAAATAATACCAAAATTTGGTTAAATAGAATAATAGTTAATCCATAGAAAAAATAAAATTCCCAAGACAAAGTGTCAGTGTGTGTATATATATAAAAAAAAATTGTTCCTTAATTAGGGAAATTAATATTTACACAAATAATAATATTGGCACTTTTATGTAAGTATAAAATATTGTTTATGCCAAGGCACTGTGAAATAATTTACAAATCTACAATAATCATTGATGGGTTAGAGAATATATTTGATCACTGATATTAATGTTACTAACGCAGGTGGGAATGCGGACTAGTGAATCGGTCTCATATATACCAGTTTTCAGGTAAAGGCCGAGTACAATAATGTAATAGTTCTTCAATTATTTAATTTTTCATCTTATTTATACTTCTCTTGACCCAAACCCTCTTGTGTTTGTATACATGAATGTTACATAAAATGTTGTTATTTTGTAAGTTCACTGAAAAATTTATAAATTTGATATAACTTTAAATATAATTGCAATTAAATAAATAAACAAATATATTCCCGACTTTGGGGTCGTAAGCCATCCAAATAACACTGTTGTTACCGTAAGTTCTTTTATGTATATTGGGATACTTTTTTTTGTTTAACGCGATTAAAAATGCACACGAAATATTCAAAATTTTCATTACTAACAATAAGGCAAACACATAACTAACTTAGCTACAATTCAAACAATCATTTAATTTAATAATTGTAGTCATAATGAATCATGTGTATTGATAAGTAAATAAAAACGAGTAAAGCAGATTAAAGAATATATACATAAATATCTACTCGAACATTACCTATATAAACATATAAAGATGAGTGTCATTCAGTCACTGCACAATTCATGGTCGATGCATAAGTCCCCAGTGTTAAACACTTAAGCTCTTTATTGGTCACCAACACACTAGGCCACACATATTGTGCCCACTCTAGATCCATTAACAATGGACACGCTGGTCCTCACCTGGACATGATGGCGATCACCCGGACACGCTGGTCCTCACCTGGACATGCTGGTGATCACTCGGGCATGCTGGCCCTTACCTAAACATGCTGGCACTCACCTGGATACGCTGGCACTCACCTGGACACGCTGGCACTCACCTGGATACGCTTTTTTTTCTTCTTATCTAACATTTTTAAAGTAAGGTGTTAACAAATTGGAGAGAAATAATACCAAAATTTGGTTAAATAGAATGATAGTTAATCCATAGAAAAAATAAAATTCCCAAGACAAAGTGTCAGTGTGTGTATATATATAAAAAAATTGTTCCTTTATTAGGGAAATTAATATTTACACAAATAATAATATTGGCACTTTTATGTAAGTATAAAATATTGTTTATGCCAAAACACTGTGAAAGAATTTACAAATCTACAATAATCAATGATGGGTTAGAGAATATATTTGATCACTGATATTAATGTTATTAACGCAGGTGGGCATGCAGACTAGTGAATCGGTCTCATATAGACCAGTTTTCAGGTAAAGGCCGAGTTAAATAATGTAATAGTTCTTAAATTATTTAATTTTTCATCTTATTAATACATTTCTTGACCTACACCCTCTTGTGTTTGTATACATGAATGTTACATAAAATGTTGTTGTTATTTTGGAAGTTCACTGAAAAATTTATAAATCTGATATAACTTTAAATATAATTGCAATTAAATAAATAAACAAATATATATTCCCGACTTTGGGGTCGTGAGCCATCCACATAACACTGTTGTTACCGTAAGTACTTTTATGCATATTGGGGTACGTTTATTTTGTTTACCGCGATTAAAAATGCACACGAAATATTCAAAATTTTCATTATTAACAATAAGGAAAACACATAACTAACTTAGCTATAATTCAAATGGTCATTTAATTAAATAATAGTAGTCAAAATGAAGTATGTGTATTGATAAGTAAATAAAAACGAATAAAGCAGATTAAAGAAAATATACATAAATATCTACTTGAACATTACCTATATAAACATATAAACATGAGTGTCATTCAGTCACTGCACAATTCATAGTCGATGCATAAGTCCCCAGTGTTATACACTTAAGCTCTTTATTGGTCACCAACACACCAGGCCACACATATTGTGCCCACTCTAGATCCGTTAACAACGGACACGCTGGTTTTCACCTGGACACGCTGGTCCTCACCTGGACATGATGGTGATCAACCGGGCCCGCTGGCCCTCACCTGGACACGCTTGCGATCATCCGAACACGCTAGATCTTACCCCAACACGATGGTCATCATCCGGACATGCTAACTTTCACCCGGACACGCTGGTCCTCCTCCAGACAGGCTGACCCTCAACCGAGCACTAGGGTCCACCCACTACACTAGCTTGAACTCAGACTGATGTCCCACTGCTGATAGCTGGCCATGTATACATAGGGGTCACAGCTAGACTCTGGAAATATTGATATAGAGAATGCTGGGTCTGAAAGAGGTGAACCTAGATTTTTAGATATATGTGTCATTTTTCTTCCACTTAAGCTTCACCCACACCATGAACCCTCTTGACTCCTTGGCAAAAGTTTTGTTCTAGCTACCTGTTAAACAGGATGGGGGGAAATAGAGATAGAGAGAGATAGATAGAGAGAGAGAGAGAGAGAGAGAGAAATAACAAAGAAGGTAAGCAAGTGGCAAGTGTGCTGGCTACGTATTCAGATCATAATCTCACTATAGGCCTACTATTGATCCCAATGAGCTAGACATGAGGAGGATCAAATTAAGTGAAATTGTAGTACATCTGCATTGAGGATGAATGGTAAAAACCTCTGTAATGAAAAACACTTTCAATACACCCAGACAAGATTCAAATCCCCTTTTCCCAGGTCAACTAGGTAAACAACCCAAACATGGTGTTGATGTGAATACTATCCCATCTGGATCTAGGCATGCACTTGATCCTTCGGCTGGTTAGTGCTACCTTTCCCATCTGGTAGAAAAATCATGTACTAGGAGAGTTCAGAAAGTGTTGGTAGTTCCCCAATGGCTTCCACATTGAATTTATATGAGCGAGAACTAAAGGGCATACCATTTTTGTCGGGAAAAGTATTTTGCAAATATTTTAGAGTTATTTTATATGTCATAATCTACATTGGACCAACAGTTTTAAATCACCTCTGAAGAAAGTTGTGCTGTGGATTTTTATCACTCGGTAAAAAATTCCATGGTCCTCGGATAACTCTTAAACAGGGTCCTGATGAAATCGCTTTACCCCAATATCACCGGTGTCAAATCAAGTCATTAGTAAACCACACTAAATGAGCTTTATTACTAAGCCACGTGTTCACCAATTCCTGTCCTTACGCGATATATCGATATAACACATGAACTCTTATGCTAGCTTTTATCGATGTCCAAATTATTGGTTTGTATTGGTATAGCTTGGTCAAATATAGTTTGCTTGATGTTGGAAAATCAGTTTAAATATTTATATTATTATTAGAGCGTGGTTACATTAAATCTGTGTGGACCATCTATTTGTTCTGGTATAAAACTATTTATTCTCATGTTCAAGCGTAAGATTAAAATTATATTAATTAGGTATAGTAGTATTATTAATTCTTTAAGTAAATATAATTTAGGTAATAATATGTTGTTTCCTTAATTTAAAAAATTGTTTGATGAATCAAATATAAATATATATATATATACAAAAATATTATTTTGAGGAAAGATTTGATTTTTTTTTTTGTAATGGATAAACTCAAAAACTACTGGACCGATTTTAAAATTTCTTTTACCAGTATAAAGCTACATTATCATCGAGTAACATAAGCTATATTTTATTTTGAAAATTTAATGCATTCCTCTTAAAAAATTCGATAGTCACTCATATTTTATGGTAGAGACTATGATGATTCTTCAATATGTTTGTTGAAAATAATGTGGGGGGAAGGGGGGGGGCGAGGAGGTGGAAGGCTTTAGTGCATATATATGCAGGGTGTTTGGAGACTCATAGCCCAAACTGCACATATAGTTTGTTTGAACCAAAAATATACAAAATCCCCATACAATTATATCTGTAAAGCTATGCTTATACCATTAAATTGTGTCCAAAGTTTCATCGCAAAAAGTACCGGGAGAGCAAATCTGTGCAAGCATGTGTGTACGACAGGTTGCGTTGAAGCTAGGAGCATGGCATTGCACACCTCAACATCTTAGACTACGGGAGCAGAAAATATCACAATTAATAGTAAACAACATTCCAGTCCATCTAGAAAATCGAATGTCCTACATCACAGAAAGTGCTTGCCATTATTACATGTGCAGTGCCACGTTCCTAGCTCCTATGCAACCTATCATACACACATGTTTGAACAGTTTTACTTTTCAGGCGCTGTACCCTAAAACTTTGAACACAATTTAATGTTATTATCATAGGTTTCCGGGTATGTGTACAGAGATTTTGTATTACTTTTGGTTCAAACAAGCTATACGTTCAGTTTGGGCATTGAGTTTCCGAACACCTTGCATATGTGTTCTAGCTCTGCTTTTTTTTTTACCGGTTCGGATCGGTGACCTGGCGGTCTAGGGGTAAGGTGTAAGACCTCTGTGCTGGCGGCCGGGTTTCAATCCTCGGTCTCGGCACAGATTTATCTGATTGCCAAACCCTTCCTTCACCTCTGACAAGACATCTTGTTAATGTGGGGAATGCCAGGCCACCACCGTGGTTCGGATTCCACGTTAAATTGTAGGTCCTTCATTTCATCTCGCAATCACCCTACCATTACACATTAGCGTAAGTACGTATAACCCGAACGGGTAGTAAGACGTGGTGATAATAATAGTTCACCGGTTCGGGCTATATGCTAATAAATATATACACACTTTGCAAGGATGAATTGAATTTGCTGCCATCTTACTCGGTAATCATGCAGTAAAGGTTTTTCAAGTTCATTTGTTTTGGTTTGATGATGACTGGGATTGCTAGGGCGGATACATTTCTTCAATATTTTATGCTTCTAACAGCTACCCCATTAGTGTAAATATGTGACTAGACCATACAAGCAATAGGACTTAACGAAAATAATAGCTGTTTGTAAATATTTGCTTAAGATCATTCGAACATCAACGTATAAATGCACATTTAAAACAATATAAAGGTATAAAGGCCAAATCTCTTAGGAATCATAATTTTAATAAAAATCAGGGTTGATTTAATTTTATGTTCTTAATTTTTTTTAAACACATTAATAACAACTTACCTAGCTTTAATTTTATTATTAATGATTTCAATCATCATTTATCTTTTAGTTTTGTACTCACTGTGAATATTTTACAAACAAGTATAGTATTGTAACAAACATGAACTATAGATGATGGAAATATTTGGTCACAAACCTTAATAATAATTGTCTTTGATTTAAAGTATGCTAAAGCTATTAGACACAATTGCTCAATTGGCGTAGCTCACAAATTAATCCAGGCGTAACCATGAAAAAAATATTCAAAGGGTCAAGTAAAAGAACGCAGTCACCAAACTTGAGTAACAAATGATTGAAAAAGCCATTTATTGAATGTAATTATTTTTTCATTTGAATAACTGTATTATCAAATAATATGAGTATTGATTTAATTATATAGCACAAATAAGTAAGTAAAAGTATTTATATTTTTTTTATATCTCCTGTATATTTTACATTTTAAGTGTTACGTCCTTTGGAATTCATACCATCGAAGTGTGTAATTATAATTTATAAATGGTGATTCATTGATTTAAAACATTATTAGTTCATGAGCCATTAGGATTCAAACTTTCTAATTTATGTTTTTCATATACTATTGTTAAGGTAAAGTAATTAATTTATGGCTTTATCATTTTTTATAACTATATATGCATACAAGATATACACGGTTAAATATGAATGGGATCTATTATCATAATAATATAATAAAGAATAATACTAATTTAACAAATGAACAATTTAATTTTTCTACTAAATGTTGGTGTATATAATAATCACACCTAAGGAGTAAGAATGAGGAAGGTGGGATCTAGATAAAATGTTTACACAGTTGCATGGAGGGAGAGTGGTGATACATTTAGGAATAAAATATCAGTACATGTGACCAAGATTCAAGCCCCGACCTACTCGTCAAATTAAGTCCAGTCTATTGCAAGATTAACGCATGGACTCGTTAAATATCGTTAAATATATCCCGTTATAAATACCGCACTACATTTACAATGTGGCTGTTATTACATCTAAAGTTCTGACCATTAATCATGAGGCGGTGTTGTATTGATGTTCTCGGTTAATTACAATCTAAAGTAAACATTTCATAGCGCTATTTATAGCTACCAACTTGAAAGTGTTGATGACCTTTCGTGCGACCACACTGGTTACCTCTACGCTGTTAACTTTAATGAGATTGTTAAAACCTGTCAGTTTATATTTTATACCGTTGTTTGGTTGAAATGTATGGCTATAAAACTTTATGAATGTAGTTACTGTATTCATAGACATATTATCATAGGAATGCCCATTTAAAAAAAAAATTTATAAAAACTCCTTTACTTTCTCGTATAGAAATATTACAATATTTGTATACATTTCCGACACCTACTTCGGTGGCCCCATGGTCTAACGCGCTAATATAGTGTTAGCTTAGACTGCCAAAATTGGGGAGATTGGGGTTCGATCCTGGTCGGGTGCGTCGAGGGTGGTTTTCCTTAATGTTTTTCCACCTTTCAAGCAAATGTGAGTGAATTTGCTTTGGATTAAACTTTTCTGATTCCTAACACCACATTGTAATTAATACAAATGAGTACAACCCTAACGTTTAGTAATACGTGGTGCTGAAATAAAAAAACATGTTTGGCCTGAAGAGATTAAGATGAATTTTTTGCGTGGTGTGAGATAGCGAATTCAAAAAAGTCTATTTCTGACTGTTTTCTGGTGGCTACAGATCTTTAATGTTTACACGTATTTGGATCGTTAATTCATCACTTAGTAAACAAAAAAAATAAAAACAAAATTTCAGAGATTACTATTATTTTACAAAATTAATTTCTGAAAATAAATATGGTAGACTGATTTTTTATTATTATATTAAAATAAAATAACCTTAAAAATATCCATCTTTAAGATGCAAATGTAAGAACGCTAACATATGCTCTCATGCTTGTAGGCTTGTTGCAATGAACAATAAAATACATTAATATGCCTTATTTATTAATATACTCTAGTCACTACACTTAATTATTATAAATCATTGTATTTTAATCATGTATTGTGCACCGTGAGCTATGAATTATTTATTATTAGCTAAGCGTTATTAATAAAATATAAGACTAGTCTTATCTATGTTTATAAAGATGAAATGACAAGTGACAGGTTAATAAATGTGGGTTTTTTTTTGTGAAAAAAATTCTTTACTTTCTAATTTGAAATCATTAAATGACTTAAAACAAATTTTCAAAGCACTAGTTGCCAAGGAGATATATAGTTGGGTTTGTTGATTTATTCCAAAGACCTCACTAACAAATAAACTTATAATAAAAATCAATTATTGATTTTTGTGTCTTTTCAACCCTCTCGTTTGGAAGAAGACTTACAAAGTATATTTATAAATTAAAAGTTAATATAAATGAACGGTTACAAATTTAAGACGCAATAGTAACCACAAAATCAGTCGTTTTTTTTTACACAAATTCACTTACTAATAAGATAACGTCATATACATATATAATATATATCATTCATTACCTGTATTCTTAAATACAAGGAAAATAACAGAAGTCAGAAGTAGTGCCGTTTCAATCAGGTGAGTAGCCTACTTTTGAATTTACTGAAAAAAGCAACGGTCAAATTTGAAGGCACAGAAAAATTTAGAGTTTTAATATATGTATAAATTGACAACTATTGGCAAGTAATGAAAATATTAAAACTCTAAAGCCTTTGATTTTGCCAATATTTTTTTTTCTTCCAGCGAACAATTATTGTAAACTATAAACTAACACTGAAATTTATTTGCTTTACTTTAAAGTACGAGTCTATGCCCAATCTTAATAAATATAATTTATGATCCTCCTGAAAGATGACGAAGAATTATTATTAAAGTTTCAATGAATGACATACCCAGAAGAATCTCGAGATGATTTTGTTTTACTTTACAGCCATTATTGTTTCCCGCCTGTGACCTTGATCAGTTTTGTTTTTATTCCAGGCACATATTTTTCCACTACCATCTGTCATAGTTTGTATGATTATGTAAAGTTATTGTTATTTGCAAATTCTTAATTAAATGTACTATCATTGTTTCATTATAACCCGAGACCGAAAGTTAACAAACATTTCCATATTACTACGCGAAGGAACTACAAGAGTGAAAGAACACCATTGCAATATTTTAACAGACGTGGTCATCTACAGTCAGTATCATAGCAAAGTAGGTCACTACAAATTTTTGTAATTTTTAATATTTTTAAATATGCGGTCTTATAATTAACAAAACTCGGGCCAGACTCGGCATGATTACGTCATAGATAGATGGAAAGCACTTAACAATCACAAACATCACTTAACACTGGCGAGATCAACTGTCGACTGATTGTTGATGACTTGACCTTGACATGTGATTAGGGCTATACTATGGGGTCTTTCAACCCCGAGTCAGGAGTTTGTTGGTATTCGAATAGCAATCAAAAAGCTTAAGATATAATTTCTAAATGAAATAATAATTTAGGCTGAAATAATTTTCTGTCATTTTAAAACCAACTTAATACAAAACAAAGGCGAGACTATTAAATGAAAGGATATTATTGAACCGGTGACCTGGTGATCTAGGGGTAAAGTGTTGGACTTCTGCTCTTGTGTGTCCGGGGTTAAATCCTCGGTCCTGTTACAGATCTACCTGATTTCCAAGCTCTTCCTTCATCTCTGACAAGACGTGTATTAATCACAACTTGTGAATGTGGGGAATGCCAGGCCTCCACCGTGGTTTGGATCCCACGTCCTAGGTACTGATACAGAATTATCTGATTACCAAACCCTTCCTTCACCTCTGACAAGACATGTATTAATCACAACTTGTGAATATGTGGAATACCAGGCCTCCACCGTGGTTTGGACTCTTATGTGGGGAATGCCAGGCCTCTACCGTGGTGCGGATTCCACGTTAAACTGTAGGTACTCCATTTCATTTTACAATAACCCTACCATTACACATTAGCGTAAGTGCGTACAACCCAAACGGGTAGTAAGACGCGGTGCTAATAAAAATAATAATATACCATTGAAAGTCCATTCAGTATCAAATCAGAGCATCAACTTCCATGTGGCTTTGTTTACATCAGGTCTCAGCTTAGGATGAATAAACAATAAGATGAGTTTAGATGAGACATCACATTTTAATTCTAAGGGCGACGGCGCTAATTTTAATAAACAGTGCTCTATCCAGACTAATTTGACTCCAGTATGGAGATGAGACCGTATTACTAAGCTAACCATTCTCACGCAGCATCCTAGTGCAAGATCAAATTACACCACGACTCATTAAAATCTTGCGCATGCGGTTGTTTCGTTTCTTTTTTTTTCTGCATACTCCCGCGTCGCCTTGTGGGGCTGGCGTCACTTGCTCTTGGAGAAGGGTGCGGCAGATGGATTGGGTGGGTCTTTTTTTTTTCTGTAATGGGGGGTAGGAATACAACAATAGCAGTGATATGACTCATGCCTGCGAGAGGGGAAATGGGGGAGGTTGATCGGTTCTATGTCAGAGACAGATTTAACACGCACCAACACACTAGCACATTCCATAAGGGTGCGAAGGGATGCCAAATCAAAGCTGCTATCTGTACCATCACACCGAGTCTCCGTTTCACCCTCCATAGAAGTCAGCCATATTTCATTTCTGTTGATTAAACGGGGGGGTAGGGGGTGAATGAAGAGGAGCACTGATATCAAAGACCATCCCCGTGGAGTAACTAGGGATACTCTGAAATATCAACTGATTCGGATTGAAAAGCTATATACTCCACCCATTGTCAATCTTTTTTGAAACTATTTAAGAGACGAGAAAACAATCCTTAAAACGGTGGGAGTAAAATGTATCACATCCTTGTTAAATATAAACTTATCAAAAAACCCTAAATCGAACTTCTAAAATAGTAGTCGCCATCTTCAGAGTGCACTGCCAATGATGAGAAAAACATTATCAATATATTTCAGCAAAAAATAATTTTAATCACAATTTAAAATATGACATCACATATTGGTACAATATAATATTATTTTTATTTCAAGACTGAAATATTTTAAAGATAATACGATACCATTGAGACTAAAGTTTAAATTTTCTTAATAAAATCTATTATTTTAAAAATTTGTTTGTATTGAACCATATGGTATACATAACATAGCTATATAATCTATCTATATTATAAATATAGAAGGCACCACTCAATCAATTCCCTCACTCCACTGACTTCACCGTATTTCCCCAATCGCAGGGAATGGAAAATTAAGATTTGGTGTCAAGGTTACTTTTAGGCCCTATACCAGAAATGAGAAGAGGTTTCGCAAAATTTGGCTCTTATAGGGTTATATTGGGGTTGATTTTTTAAAAATCATCCACCATTGAATCATTTTAACCAGCGTTATTCATGAAAAAAATCTAAGTTTTATAAAAATTAAGAATAAGGGTATAAATGATAGAAGTGGTAATAGGAATAAAAGTGACGAAAAGGTTAAACGGGTTGAAAAGAGTAAAAAGTGTGAAAATGCAAAATTAGTGAGACGGTTTAAAAGGTCAAAAATGAAAAAAATAAAAATAAGATAAAATGGGCATAGAGGATAAGAGGGTAACATAAATTTGTTAATTTAAAAAAAACAGTAATTTTAGATACTTTTGACCTATTAGCCCCTTTATACATTTTTATACATACTTAGCCATCTTTACCCTATTGGACTTTTAAGCCCTTTAATCCATTTTTACTATTTTCACTCACTCTTTTTTTTTTCTAAACTATATTTGATTGGTGCTAGTCGTTACCATTCTTGACACTTTAGCTGTTTTACTATTTCTACTCTTTAAACTTACTATTATCATGTACACAGCCGATTAACTCATTCTAATTGATATGAATCACGAACTAGTTAAAATTATATTTAAATGTTTGGGTGGAAGTGAAATAGCTATTTGTAATTGTGTGATTGTAGGTATTGAAATTTCACTACGGCGTTTACAAAAGAACATCACTTATCCTTATTTTGAGCAAGTTATATCCAGTCCACCTCATAACATATTATAATCTAATCTACCCAGTTTACCTGATTATACCCTTTTTTATATTATGAGCTAGTAATATTTAATCTTCTTCATTACACCCTATTTCTGTCAATTTAATTCTAAAATTACCCTTTTATATGCATTTAGATAGTTGTCTATTTGAGTGTTTTATTTCACCACGTGTGACAATATTCGCGACTATCTGGAGATTTAGATATTTTTTTTCCTTAAGTCATCAATTCGAAGGGTGGTTTGATGTGATTTCTATCCGTCTGAAGCTGGGCATGAAATCGGCCACTGAAAAGGGGCAACACTTTCTGCCGGGGAAGTTATTCTCACGCAATATACGGGAATCTTTTACGTGTCTCAATCAACATGGGACCAACGGCTTTACTTAACCTTGGAAAGAGAGATTATGGAATGGATTTTTATCCCTCCAGAGAAATCCGTCCGGGCATGGATACACGAACGTCGGGGTCTTAAAGCGAGCTCTTTCCCCCCCAAAAAATAAAGGTCAACACTTATGGGTTAGGGATAAGGAAACTAGAATTTACAAGAGGTGTTTGAAAATGTATTATAAATAATTTTATACTAGCTTTGAACTTACTTTATACTAGCTAAAGTTATAAACCACCCAGAGCCAGGTGAAAAATGGTTCAGGTTCTCTTTCTCCCTTAACAAAATAACAAGATGTAAGAGTAAATCCTTAGAGATAGGTTCTAAGTTTCTTGTAATTTTTGTGGAAATATAAGGGCTATTTCAAAAAGAATAGTCTGATTTCAATAAGTTATATTTCTAAAACCATGAACACCCAGTGATTGAAAGCTGATATATAGCTGAAATGTGCGTGGCCGGTAGTTTAAGAGAATAGCCACTAGATGTCTCTCCACGCGCTCACATTTACTGTAACCTCATCAGTTGAGAGATGGTGTCCGCTCAACATAAGACGTTTTGAATTCGGCAGTTTAACAATAATGAATGCGTGTTTTCAGTTCAGTGTCCATTTTATCTGCGTTTTGGTGTTCATACGCCAATGGCAAATAACATATTCATTGGTATCAGCAGTTTGAAGAAACAGGATGTTTGTACAATGGTAAAAGTCTGTTGACTACAAACTGCTGAGGAAAGTGTACAAATAATTCGACAGACGTTTGAATGAAACCTGCGTTAAGTCAACTCGCCGTGCTAGCCGAAACTTTAGACTTTATGAGTTTGTGAGTGTGTTGTATTGGTTTTTTTTTACATTTGTGTAATGCATCTTCTTCAATAAATATATTTGCTTAAAATTGGGTCAATCATTTTAAAACATCTTGTATATTTAAATTTTTTTTTCAGCTTAGAAAAAATTGTTATATATATTCTTTACGTCGTGAACCTTATAAGCTTCTATACATTCACAGACTAACATAAATTATGTATAGGCCTATACATTTATTCTGAATCGTCACGTTCAATTATTCCTTTTACCATTCACACGCATCGGTGAGCACGCCACTTAACGTTTAACTATTCTTTTCAGATGGATCAAATAGTCAAGCTATTATATCTGTTAGTTACAGTTTTAGCTGCGTTTAAATATATTCTGTGAATTAGAAATGAGCACATGGACATGAGAATCAAACACGGGACTTCAGATTCTGCCTTGAAGAGTGAAGAATGACCCCGAGCAAGGGATGATTCCCGGATAGCTTAGTGGTTAGAGCACTGTTATGCTTAACCAAAGACACTTGCTTCAATCCCCATATTCAGGTGTCTTTTTTCAATTAAAAATTATTAAATTTTAGTTTACAATGAGGTTTTGACTTCACTTTTCAATTGTTTACATTAAATTCGTTTCTAGCTCATCTTAAAACGAAAATGTTAATACGTTTGATTTAAATAAATGGTTCCAAACCTGGGGGGTTTGAAGGAATTTCGAGAGAAACGTAGAACATATAGTAAATAACGTTAAAAATCCTCAAAATAAATATTATTTTTCCTTACGGTGGTGATAATACTGGTTAACATCTGTAATTAAACCCATTAGGTTTACAGTAAAAAGTCAGACGCTCTTCCGTATGCACGTGTTTATAAGCCTCACCCTCCCAGTTCTGTCTAACCACCTGGTTGGTTACCGTTGCGACCACATGCAACATCACCTAATTTTCAATTTTGACTCATAAAAACTGACCAATTTTATCGACATAAAGTGGAAAGTGATTTTATAGGCTCTATAAAACATCAATACTAATATTTAGGAGATTTGAAAATAAAACTGTGTCATCCACAACAATAATTTAGTATTTATTTCTTCTACCACTATGCTGACAATGTTACATCTATTTTTATATAAATTAAAGAAGGGAGACGAAAAAAATACGTTTTAGCATTTAGAATTTAGTTTTATGACTTTTCCAAAAAATGATGGCTTGAGATATAAAAAATATATTAAAAAATGTCAAATGTAACTGTTACAATTTTTTTTAAAACGGGGTAAATGAAGGGGTAGAAAATGTAAAATGAACTATATATTGAAAAGGGGTAAAAAGGATAATAAATAGATATAATCCATTTGTTAGCAATTTTTTCTACTTTTAATCTACTCCGTTTTTACCTTTGACCCTTTTTACCTATTTTTGCTCAATTTAATCTTTATACTTTTTTTTGCCAAATTTGAATTTTTTAAAGTTTTTTAATTTTAGCCTTATTGGCCTTTTTACCGTGTTAGACTTTAGTCACATTTTGCCCTTTTTACCACTTTTTTCTTTTCATAACATTTCCCCCTTTTTATATCTTTCGCTCCTGTTTGCCTTTCTATACTTAAATAGATTTAAAGGTAAAAATAATTATAACACTTTTTAAACTTTTATCCTTTTTGCTTAACTTGTTTATCGATTTAAAATAAGTAGATTGGAAATATTTTTTACCCTTAATGAACAATTTAGAGCATTATAAGTTCAGTACCCAGCTTTGATCAGGATAGATATTTTAGGGTAAAAAAGTTAAAAAGGTTAAAATTTAAAAAAATAGTCAATCATTAAATCAAATGATTTTTAAAAGGGTAGTAAGGCAAAAAAGGTGATAATTTTCAGATGGTAGTAAGGAAAATGAGGAAAAATGTAAGAAAGGCTAAATAGTAAATGTGGTTAAATAAAAAAGGTTATAAAGTTTTTTAAATAAAGGGTAAAAACCACCAAGAAAAGTAGTGTTACATAATAATCAGCAGTATGTTCACCATCTCGATATATTACATTTCCATTGCTTATATTTTGATATTCGATAGGATTTCAGTCTTGTCAACAAAATATGAATACAAACAGATTATGATAGACATGGAACATATTAACATATAAGATCCATACTACTAGACCCATATTACCTGTTAAAATCATCATGTAATAAATGCCATATAAGCCCATGGTCATGATATATTCATCGTCTATATGTTTTCGAAGAGAGGTTAGTTACCCTTGCCCCACTGCCTGTTATTACTTTATAATATGTTATTCTGTTTCATACTTATTGTCAGCTGACTGTATCCATAGAATATTGATTTTTATTTTGGTTAACAATAATATTCCTTCCTCAGACCGATTTCTGCTATATTTTGTAATTTTTAATTTTTGTTATTTTAATTAAAATTAAATTTCTCTTTAATTGTTTACTTAATTAATATTTCCATCCTATTTTTTTTAGTTTTTAAATATCTATGATAGCTTATAATTATTAAAATATTGTAAATGAAAGTTTTACCCACCCCTATCAACACATCTCGCTAGACTTTAGTAGTGTCTAAAATCAATAGATATATTGTATTTAATCACTTTTTTTTTAAGTCTAATGCTTCAGTGAGCACTACTTTTGTTAGGTTGTTTATTTTAATTCAAATTTTTATTCTATTCTGATTTTTCTGTAAGTTTAAAATATAAATAACTGGAGAGAGTTAAGATGGGTTTGGGGTATATGTGAGTTGGAACAGTGTCACAGTTTTAACACTCGGTAAAGTAAAACACCTTTCTTTCACCAAATATACAGGCTGTTCCAATGTTAGACGGCTAAACTTTGGGACGTGGTAGCGAATTTTTAAATTAATTAAAAGTGTATTTAGGATATTTGGTCGTTTTAGCTTCCTTTTCCTGCAAACAGCAAAAACCTAAATAAAGATTTTTTTTTTTTGCATTGGTCCTCAGCAATTTTAATTTTCCTGGACAATAGATCGGTCGTGTTGAACCGGTGGTTTGACGTCTGTGTTCACCTCGCTTAACGCCACTTTTTTTTTTGTATGGGGAGCTTTCAAGCAAAAAGTTTTAGAAGTGCTTTTTAATCACCCGCAATCATAACGACAGAAAATAAAGCAAACGTGCGATAAAACAACAATCGCACAATGTCGGTTAGCCACTCGTTCTGACTTTTAACAAAATAAATAAATATAATATTTTTATTTTTATACCTACCTATTTTTTTTATGTTTTCATGAAAACAGGTGAAATCTAGCAAGTTTCAAAAATACATTTTGAGTTAGTCTTTTTGAACCAATACCACTTTCCAAAGTCTAGTCGTATAACCCGGAAAGACCATGTAAAGGCAGTCAAAAATATTAATCAGACTCTGTACTCCCATATAATAAATACTGTCACTCAGCTTATTAACTGGACCAAGATTTAAATCTATACCCTTGATTTACCAGTCATTTGTGTATATAATACCTCAGACCTAGCTACCTTAGGGGGAAGTTTTAATTAACAAACTTTGTTACCATAAGTTAATTTGCAATCGCTTTTCTTGCAAATTTTACCTAAACACTGCTACAAACAAATCCATACATTCTAATGGTCTTAGGAATAATCTTAGCTGACTGCTGGTAAGTATATTTGAGCTGTCAAGTATTTATACTTCAAGTTAAGTGACATTAAGCGGTGACTTTCAATAGATTAATCTAATACCTTAAAAATTTTACTGATATAAAATAAGCTATTCTCCATCTTGGGAATATATTTTATTATATTACTAATAACCCTTCATATGCAAATAGAACTGTATTAATAAAACTTTGGTATAAAACAAATACATAGTTTAAATCAGGATTTAAAGAAAGTGTAGATCCTATTCCCTATGTAATGACGAAACTAAACTCTTCATATATTCTAAATCACCCACTAAAAATGAAATCGTAACAAATTGGACATTTGTCGTTCTTCCTGTGAAAAACTTTTTGGATAGGAAATTTTGTTTCAACCTAGAGGAAATACAAATCGTGCTTACCTTTCCCTTGGTACTTGCCCCACCTACTCCACACAGGACTTCACCTTACACCTTACTTTAGGGGGTGGGGGGTAGGTTATCCTACCCCCTTCCCACCTATCCTCCTTAACTATAGTAGACTGACTCCCTTCTCCCTTTTTCTGCCACATAAATTACTAACCTCGAGCACACAAGTCTGGCAGGCAGGCGAGCAATGCAGTCTTCTGTATATGTGTGTGTGTGTTCTTGTACACCGAATAACCAAGTCAAAAGACGACAATTTATATTACATTTACTTTGCTTGTGGGGTTACGCTAAAAAGGCGTCTTTAAAGAGGGAGAAGTTAGTGGACGAGATGAGGTTGAGGAATTTCAAGGAAAACAAGTCCTCGTAAAAGTAGATAACCCATAATGAAACCCATGGAATTAAAATGTTGCATGGAGAGGAAGGTCTTTTACTTGGATGATGTGAATTCAACAAAATAGTCTCGTCGTTACTTTATACTTCCAAACGAGAGCATCGTATTTTGAACAAAGAAAAGTGATTAATTTAACTCGTAACATCTCGGGAAAATATAAATGTTACTACACAATAATTGTAAATACATTTTCATTTGATATCTTTTGGTGAGAAAACAAAAATTTTCAAAATAATCTTAGCAGTTTGGTCTGAATTGTTAAATATATATTCCCCCACCCCCTTTTTTTTGGCACATCAATGACAATTTATCATGTGTACATAAACTCATACCCGCGATGGTGGCTGCATGGGTTAAGGCGCCACTCTCCAAATATATTAGACTGCCGAAGACCAGGAGATCGGTGTTCGATCCTGATCAGGTGCAATGAGGTTGGTTTTTTCTTAAATAGTGTTACAAGCTTCCTCTACGCAAATGCAGGTACACTTACTCTAAATTGAATCTTCTTATCTCTAACACATTAATGTAATTATTAGATAGGCGTATAGCCTGAACGTTTAGTAAGAAGCGGAGCAAGGAAGAATTAACAAATAAACTCAGATATTTATTCACTCTTTGTATAAATATTGATAGCTAGCCCAAATATTTGGTAATGTTTAATCATTTTTGACTTTTATACCATAATTTCTTTGTATGCTTTAGCATTTGTTTATTTTTAGGCACATAATTTGAATGTAGGATTATACCTAATATTATTATTAGGTGTTCTCTCTTACGACAGGTCCATTCGTTTTGTTAGTGATCTTAGGCATCAAATGCACTCTGTTCTCTGCCTTTTTATTTAGCTTTCAGAACGTCCTTCGTTCCTTAAAGATATATAAAATTTTAATTTTTCTTCTTAATCTTCTATTTCCATTCACCTTTCTTTCTATGAAGTCACGCAGAAGACAGTATCTCCTAAGAATGTGTCCAATTCAGTTTGATTTGTACACATTTTAAATGGTTCTCTTTTCATCCAATATTCTTAGGATTTATTAATTTGTCACCCTTCCTGTCCACTTGATCTTCACAAATCTTCTCCAGCAACACATTTCCATCTTCCTAAAATCCAAGTTTCTGCTTCATACAGCACGATGATCTAAATCTGACATTTCATCATTTTCTTCCTCGGTATCAAACCCAACTTGCTGGTTAGCAGTAACCTCTACTTGTTTAAATATTCCTAGGCAAGGATGATCTTTGACCCAATTTATTTGGTGTGGTAGGCATTCTTTTAAAACAGACTCCTTGGTACATGGATTAACCTTTTCCCCAGTAATTGGTTTCAAATTTTTATTTTCAGTGAGCCTTATTTTTTGAGATCACAATCATTTTTAACTTATCAATGTTGAACTCCATGCCATATCTTCTGCGGATCTCCTCCCCCCAGTCCATACAATACTGCAACTCTTTTAAATATCTGTATCAATGCTATGTACTCTGCGTATTTTATTGTGTTGTTGACGCCTCCTCCTATTCTTAAATTTACACGTCCCTATAGGGCTTCCCTGACCAGCCTCTCTCCAAACAAGTTTAGCAAACTGGGTAACAAACAGCGTCCTTGTCTCACTAATCTTCCTATCTGCATGCTGTTGGTCTCTCCATCACTCACTTTCCCGGATACATACTTGCAATCGGCCTCTAATACATAAAGTTTATGCTGATATTGAGTATTTTCATCATATTCTTAAATTTCATTCTGTCGAAGGCTTTTATAAAATTGATGAAAACATAGTTTAGAAAGTTTGTCTTGTCCCTAATAGGTTGGTAACCTTTTCTGGCCTAGACTGACCAAAATCCATGGAAAGTGAAATTCAATCTTTTCCAGCAAGCGAGATTTGTGGAATTTGACATGATCATGATATTATACACTTAAAAGTTAATTTAGCCTGTCGCCTTATATTAGAAAACCTTATACTCTCCTTCTTTGTCAAGCTTTCCTTGGACGTGTGATAGCAATTCTGAAAATACGATTTCTTCTTACATTAGCTTGCTTTGGTCCATGCCAACTGTTGGCCACAACGAATTTATATGATTTTTAATGCACTACTTGTGATATTATTAATTCTTGTGAGATTTAGGACCAAGTGCTTTAAGTGTTTCTGGTGTTGATGCCATTCTAAGTTGAGATTATATTTCAAATGTCATCCTCTGGTGCACTGGTTTATTCCACATTGACCTACGCTTATACAAGCAACATATATCCACAAAGGTTTTAAGTAGTGCAACAGTGGATCTGGTAATATATCGACCTTCGTTACGAGTAGAACCAGAGGTAAATGCTTGAGATGGTGGAATATCTTCAACAAACTTTAAATACCTTCTGGTGGGTCCTCGTAAACTGGTTTGCATTATACTTCTGTGAGCATGATTTGTTCCACTTTCCCTTTGCTTCACGATTAATAATGGTAAATTTGATTTCTTATTCATATATATTTTCGAAATTCATGACTGATGCTATCTTATTCAAATAATGGAACCCTCAATACTCCTATTAATTCTAATCTCTTATTTCACTGTTCAACTTTCTTGTTCTGCGTTGGAGTCATAAGTTTTATTTTTATGTTTTGCTGATATGAATCAAATTTCAT
The DNA here is from genome assembly GCA_902141385.1 of Timema californicum. Taxonomy (NCBI): domain Eukaryota; kingdom Metazoa; phylum Arthropoda; class Insecta; order Phasmatodea; family Timematidae; genus Timema; species Timema californicum. Next base: position 17,775 of record CABFOW010002517.1, on the reverse strand, counting down.
CTCATCAATTAGTCTTGGCATTGGTCCAGATATAGGTTCAGTGGAAGCTATTTCCAGTCTTTTAGTCAATTTTCCGTACATATTGAAAGCCAATTGCTCGCAATCTTAAACAAAATTCAAATGTTCAGATTAGACTGTGAAACGTTTGGTCATAGAGAGATAAAACAACTCCATACACTGCCATACTGCAAACTTGAACATTTTTCCACAGTTGGGTAGTTTCATAGTTTTACCTAAAAATTAAAATATAAAAACCATTTGGTAACGTTATTCAGATTTTTGTTATATTTACATTAACATTACAAAAAAAACCTTTGAAATAGTCTCCCTTTGTTTATTTTGAACATTTATATTCGTGTTAAAATAGTCAAAAACATAAACTACACCAAACATGATTATGACTTGACAATCCTAAAATGTTCTCTTATGTCGCAAATATAGTTGTACAAAGTGGTAACCCATGATCAAAAAAATGCAGTAGCTATATTATATTCGTGTACCTCCTCTAATAATAGGGACATTAGATCATAAACCTTTTCAATAGAAAAGAAAATTATCATCAAATTCCAAGAAAACCTTTTGAGATTTTCAAAAGACTTTTTTTTATCATAATATGAAGAAATATAAACTTTATATATCTGCTGGAGAAATGTTTTATTATTTTGAACAAAAAATGTATATTCGTACATAAAAACAGCAAAACACTGAAATTTTCTCGCTTCCGTCTTCTCCGAGGTTGATTAAAAAAAATAGTGCGATAAGTGTTTGAATAAAACTTCTCTCGCACTTTGACATCTCGTTCTAGGAATCATAGAGCTTTGCGGAAACAGGCTGTTGTCAATCACTCTAGCTTTGCTTTTGTTTGTTTGTTTTTTAACCCATTGGAATCTACAAAGGATTTTTTTTTGTGGGAGATTGAATTGAGCTTTGTTTATTGACGGCACTGTTCACATCCGGTGCGGTGGATCTGATAGTTCATTGTGTTGAGAACCTAAGCATCTGGAAGCTTCTTCCTTCGAGCGACATAATTTCCGAGAAACCAGTGTAGACGACACTTTTGTTGTTTCTTTTCCCTTCCGGGGTTCACAAATTGGATATTCTAGGCTGATAGCACGATACGTACGAGCGTTATTCCCGTACTTATTTAAATAAATGTAGCAACTGCATCAGTTTTTTCCTGATGTTCGAACACTGTGATAGTAAAACTTAAGCTGATTTCATACTATTACGGTTTATTCACTTAGGTTATCTCATACGGTATAGCTGTATGAGTTTTAAAAAAATATCTAAAGTGTTAAAATATACGGTAGAACCGTTTAGGGGCAGCATACGTTTTGTGTTCAGTTTGCCGCAATTTCTTGAAAAATGTACGACAACGTAGCGACCTGGGTTATTTACTGTTATAAGAGTTGTAGAAAAAATAAACGAAATCTTAAAAGATTTTGGGAGCATCCTATTGTATCGCGGTGTTTAAATCTTGGTCACTTTTGGACACTCGTGTTAGAATTGTGAGGTGATGAAACAAAACTATACAATTATATTATCATTTAGATGTCAGCGTTTAACGAACTTCTAAGAAGATTGGAAGGAGATTGGAAGGAGATTTGAAAAAAACAAGATACGTTTGTAAGAAACAGTATCAGTCCAGAAGAATAATTGTCAATATTCATTAGGTAAGTAAATTGATCAATTTCTCTATAATCAGAGGTTTTCTGGAAGAACACTCAGTTAATTGGTGATGTGTACATGTTGTCATCTCTGTAGTTTATGTTTTTAAGGGTAGGAAAATAAATAAAATAAATTAACTGTTCCACTAAGAAAGAATCGATAGCCATAACTTTTTACTCTTTTATATTTATTGCCAAATACACTAATCACATAATATAATCATACAATATTTTGATAGAAATTAAATATGTATGTAACTCAAAAATTAGAAAAAAACAAATATTCCTTCCGTATTATTAAAATCGGAAGATAGTGATTGTAGATTTGGTGTTGAATGGAGTGAAGAACTATTCAGTAAGTTTGTCGAGTATCCTGAACTTTGATAATGTGCTGTAGTATATCCTGGATTTTTGTAATAATTAGTTTGTCTCTGTCTCTTAATACTTTGTAATATATTAATGACACCCGCTTGAAATTGAATGATTTTATCTGTTTTGAGCGTTGAAGTAATCGGCAAAATACTTTAAAAAAATGTAATTGTGGATCTTCTTCTTTCTGATTCTTTTTGCTAACATTATCAAGAAATTTGATCATTTTATCGTTGACCTCGTTTTGTTTCCTCTTCAACTTTGTATTTTTCCTTCCTTTGTCCGATATCCTTGTACATCCTTCCTTTGTCCGATATCTCTGTACTTCCTTCCTTTGTCCGATATCTCTGTACTTCCTTCCTTTGTCCGAAATCCCTGTAATTCCTTCCTTTGTATTTTTCCTTCCTTTGTCCGAAATCCCTGTAATTCCTTCCTTTGTATTTTTCCTTCCTTTGTCCGATATCTCTGTACTTCCTTCCTTTGTCAAATATCCTTGTACTTCCTTCCTTTGTCCGAATCTCTGTACTTCCTTCCTTTGTATTTTTCCTTCCTTTGTCCAATATCTCTGTACTTCCTTCCTTTGTCCGATATCCCTGTACTTCCTTCCTTTGTATTTTTCCTTCCTTTGTCCTATATATCTGTACTTCCTTCCTTTGTCAGATATCCCTGTACTTCCTTCCTTTGTATTTTTCCTTCCTTT
>CABFOW010002516.1:71227-89589 GCA_902141385.1 Timema californicum | reverse complement strand
AGTTGCGTTGCGCGTTTCACACTCCTCCCTGATGAGTTCCGATAGAATGAAACCTGGGTCGGGGGATTGGGCGGTGACGATCAATTTTCTTTAAGAGCCAACCATTACCTCCCTGTCCATTGGCAGCAGTGTAAAGTGTGAACTGTGTTCTTCTTTTCATTGTAAAAGCCATATTGTGTTAGTCTCCCTTTTATATGTTTCTATCCACCTGTCCTGTACCTTCTTCCAAATATAATATAAACCTGGATTTGTAAGGGAATTTAAAATGTTCAGATAATTATATATTTAGGGACCTGTAAAATTCAAATATGTGATAACACAAATTTTATTGTTTTTCCACAAATAACACGGATTTAAGTGTTTTTTTTTAATAAACACAATTTCTTTGTAATTTGACAAATACCATGTCATGCAATATGATTTTCAATGTGGTGATAGCACTATGCCAATGCTGCTGTCTATACGGATACTACTCGGTTTTGGCCGATTTTAAAGCTATAAAACATATCACAGGATATATGGGTATTTTCATGAGGTTTTTTCTTTCTTTTTTGCTAAGGTTAACATTAAAAATCACAATTTTTACTTTGGACCATTTAGATAAATTGATTCTTTGTTTTTAGGCTTTAAAAAAAATTCACGCTAGTTCCAATAAGCGCATTAACATATATGAACCTTTCTAGAGGCGGTTGGTCATATTTGGTGTAAGCATGATTGGCAATCGATTATTTTGATATTGCTATTTGTAAAAATCAAAAGTAATGGTATTAAGATAGCAAGTTTTACATAACTAAGTGTAACTGTTTTGTGCGTATTTATATTTGATTTTTCTCCAAATATGTTAATAACTAGCTAAATAGACAATATGAATGAAAAATGTGAACAGTTTTATGCTACTTCCGTAAACACATCAAACCAGAAAAATACTAAGAGGAGAGTGTTTGAAATCTCAGAAAGTACCAAACGCCAGGCATAGGTAACCACACTGTTGAATATGGCCAATTCTTATGAGAATTTGTGATATAGATGTACTTTTCTGTATAATATTGTAGACAGCATGGCAAGCATAAGTAAATTTATCCGACATCATCCAATGGCAAAGGGTCTGCGTTAACGTATTTTATTCATAAATATGATAATATTAATCCTCTTCTTTGATAACTGCTACAGTATTTATCGAAAGACAATATTTTTAACAATCACGTGTTTCAATTTGGGGAGATACATAATTTTATTTGACTGCGTCTAGTCAGAGAACATAAACTTTGAGGTAGATTACTTTTAAAAATTTTAACATTATTTTCTTTCTTTCGTAAATTATTCAAATATTGATATTTAATTGTAGCTGTCCATTCTGTCTGATTGACATGCTACAATAAGTTATTAAAATTTAAACAAAATCCTCTACTTTTCAATCATATAAAAGTAAAGAAGTTTTTCTTTCCAGAAATATTATAACCACCCTGTAGTTGTAGTAGTAGTAGTAATAATAATACTAATAATAATAATAATGGTAAACTTGAAGCACAAATAATACTTTACATCCCAGACATTTAATAAACAGAAAGCAACAAAGACTGATGAAACTTCATAAGTTAACAAATAAAAATTACTGTAAAAATTGTAGATTATCTTTGTGTCTTTTTTTCTCCTCCCCTATTGATCTTAAAGTACTTTAACTTTTAATTCAAAATAAATATAACAGTGAGCGGTTGTATTGGATGTCTGAGATGATGATATTGTGTGATAATATACTAGTCATTTTATTTGTGATCACTTATACAGTGTTCTCTATAAATTACTTAAGGAAACAGAATGGGATGGGTACATTTTAAAGAAGAAAACCCACCCTTCAAGGGCACCTAGCCGGGATTGAACCCCTGACTCCTAACTATCCTTTTAATTACATTCCACTCAGTTATATGATATGTGATGTCAGGTGGAACCTCCCTGGGCAGCCACGGCATGACCCCAGGTTTACCCGCCACTCCGGTCAAGTACGAATATGAAGAGACTGCAGCTGTGGCCCCGACTAACACATTCACTGGGCCAGTAGAGGGAGCTGTGGGGCCCAAACCTGCCGAGATCAAGTATAGCTGTAGTGTGGAGTTCATGAGGCATCATTCGGGTAAGAAAATTAACATATTTTTACAATTGCCACTGAATATCTCCTCACAATTTGCCATTGAGTTAACAACATATTATGTTTGTTATGGAAAAAGTAGTAGAGGAAGCAACACTGAAATGAAATGGGCATGTAATGAGGATGGAAAAAGAGAGGATGCCAAAGAAAATGTGGGGAAAAAGACCGCAAGGGAGGCCAAGAAAGATATGGGAGGAGCAGATAACAGAAGTGTTCAAGTGAGAGGAGAAGAATGGAAGAAATTAAAGGAGGAAAAATGGTTGAAAGATAGTGGAAGACGGGGGTATTTTACTATACTGAGCTGGTAACAGGCTGGAAACAGTTGATGATGATGATGATGATGATGATGATGATAATGGTGTTGTAGTGTCTAGTCAACATTTATGTGCGCCCCTAACCAAACTTCCCTTTTTTTTACAGAAAAACTACATATTTAGACAATTACTTTAAAAGGCATAAAATTACCTACTTTTAACAAGTGTTTTTTCTGCCAAACATTGAACATATTTGGTGCATGAATTCAACAAATTTTGGAAACTTGCCCATGTTAAAGAAAAAGTACATGTTTGATACACCAACCTCACTTTGTGGAATTCTCCAAATCACCAAAATGTTATATTTCCTTGACGTGTCATACTTATACCTGCCCCGTGAGTAAGTCAGTGTCGAGAAGGTCATACGTTGTTTTTGTGACAGAACCAAGAAGCAGCCTGGAACACCTCCAACACAACCACACCTACCACTTGCCTGCAGAGAGCGCTGGCTCCATGCAAAGGCCAATCGCCAGAGACAAGCATAAAGGTAACAACTACCCTGGGAAAACAAATCAAAGCAAACTAGTTTTTAAGGAAATGTACCAACGTTCCCTTTTACTTAGCTCACTCAAACTCAGGAATCATAATCATTGCACCAAGTAATAGCTACTTTTCAGGATAATTCTTCATTCATTAGTTTTAAGTGTTGGCCAACTAAACAATCTACATTCTTTCAAGACATTATTTTTATTTAGAAAAACTGTTGAACATTCTTAAAAAGTGATTTGATGGTTAAAAATTACTTTGTGATGAAAGCTTACATAATAAAAATGAATAAACACGGGTGCAAAACATTATGCTATGTTTGAAAAGCTGTGTCTAAGCAACAGACTTTGAAGGCCACTGCCATAAAAACTGTGTTTATAACATTTCTAATACATGTTATCTAATCCTGTTTGCTTGTGTGCAGCTCGCAGGTCTGAAGAGGAGCATCTAAACAGAGATGAGAAAAGAGCCCGATCCATGAACATCCCCATCACCGTCCAAGACATCATCAACCTGCCAATGGACGAGTTCAATGAACGACTTTCCAAGTACGACTTGAGCGAGTCTCAGCTGTCGCTCATCAGAGACATCCGACGTCGGGGCAAGAACAAGGTATATCTCAAAATTCATAAAATGGGGACCACTGATATAGGTCCATATTAAAATTAACAACATGGTTAAAAATTAGATACATCTGTTGATTGCTGTTAAACTGTGAAATAATTACAAATTATTTATTTTAATTTTATTATTTTACTATTTATAAAATTATTTAGTCTGGAAATGTTCTTGTGCACTTGTTGTGTGGTAAATGTTAAACAAAATAAATAAAGTACATTATATTTATGTTCATTTAACAATATTGTATCCAATGACCCNCCCCTTTCCCCTTTTCATACATTCAACAAAATAAAATAAAACTATTCGCTCATTAATTTGGTGCATTACACATAAACACTTTTGTTACAAATTATTATTGTTATGAAATATTACAATATATAATATGCATACATTGGGTAAAGTGCACAAATGTGGATTAATTTTTTGCAGATGATAATTTGGCAATCCCAACAAAACTTAAGAGAAAAAACCTTGAAATAGTAGTAAAAAACCTATTATTCAGTTGTTTTTTCCCTCCAAACCCATAATCACATCATCATCACATTGAACGCTTACACCATAAATTAGGCCACTATTGTGTTTTATGGAAATACAAGCTTGTTTCTACTCATATGCGTCACAAATCACAATTCTACAGAAATTATTCCTTGGTTTTACCATGGTAAAAAATTTAAATTCCATTTGATTTAGAGTTATAATCTCTCAATTAAATAAAGCATATTGTGTTGTGTCACAAATTTAATTCTCAGTTTTTTACAGTGTACTGTGGTTCATTAGCATCAAAATAGCAACTATTAAACCCCTTATAATTTTGAATTTTAAATGCCAGTTTGTATAGTGGCATAGAACAAAGTTTTTTTGTGGATTTGACCCATCTCTAGTTTCCTTAATCTAAAAAATAGACCCATATCATTTACAAAACTGTATTTTTTTCATTGTTTAATGAATCCATTGATTAAATAGTACAGATTTAGTTGTGTCAGAGAAACAAATAGCTTAACTTGAATTGTTTGTTTATGTACTAGGTGGCTGCGCAGAACTGTCGCAAGCGTAAACTGGACCAGATCATGAGCCTGGCTGACGAAGTGAGGGACATGCGCGAGCGGAAGAACCGCCTACTGCGGGAACGCGAGTTCATGCTAGGGGAGAGGCAACGTGTCAAAGAAAAGTTCGGCCAACTTTACAGACATGTCTTTCAGGTAAATATTACAACTCACATTAATGTGTTTTTTTTTCTCTCTTTTCTCATACATTTACTATGACCTTTTTTCTTTTTTCAATGCTAATTTAATCCATCCATTTGATATCCTTTTCCCTTTGTTTATATTTACCAGATACAAGTGAACCCTGAATTACAACATAAGTTTGATTGAAGATTCATGATTATTTTAGCTGCTAATTAATAATCAAAATGTGCATTTGGATTTTTATAAGAATGGCCTTGTAGAAAATAACAAGCATGTCGCTCAAAAACTTCATTTCGATAGCCTCCACTTTCCTGGTCTCTCTTGCATCCAATTTAAATGTTTCTCTTCCTATGTGTTATCTTCCTTCAGACGATTATGAGCTCTACTCCATCCAGCTTTATAGCTGTTCTAAAGCTTATCCTATACCTTGTCATTACCATCACGTCGTTTCTTTGCCACCCTCTTTCACTTCCTCGTTCCATGTCAGTAGTTGTTCCTGTACTCGTCCTTCTCCCCCAATATCAACATCACGGCTTTAATTCCTCCTCCTCACTTTTTCTTGCTACTCTTATTTATGACATTTCCATTACCATTACAAAGAATATTGGGGAGAGGGCACTCTTATACTTTTTCAATTCTTTTTTATTTGGAGCCACTCTGTCCACTCTTGTTTCTCTATCTTAACAAAACTCATATTATCTTAATACATACTCTTTACTCTCATGATAACTTCTCCATGTCCATAAATACCATTACCAAGTCTTCCCCAAATTATTATCTTTTTCTAACTTCTCTTTACATGTTTCATATTTATACCGTATTATAATGTTATTCATTGAACCAGCACATTAAAATAAACTGAGTGATGCACATACTTAAGTTTTATCTTTGATTTTAAAAATCAATAAAGTCTCAAATGACTTGGAAAATTTGAAAACCGTGTATGGACATCACTTACATTACATTAATTCACAGTGTCTACACACTCATTTCATATATTAGTAGTCACACTAAAACTATTTTCAATAATATGTGATAAGTGTGTGAAATAAAACAAAATTGAATTGTTCACCTTTTAGATATAAATTGATAACCAGGCCGGTGTTATAGTGGTCACTGCAACTCTCCACGAATCTAGGGGTCTCTGGTTCAATTCCCTGCTGGTACCACACATATTTTTCACAAAAAGGAATCATCCCAATGGTTACCAGGGTTTGATCAGTTAGGCTTAAGTTAGGTTTAAGATCACTACTGGCCCCACACCTTCATAATCACTACCATCTCACTATCTCATTACAGGTAAGACGTGTAAACAACCTCCTATGGTGTACCCTGGAAATATTCTTTGCTACCAGATTGGCTAAAAGTCCACACATACACACACACACACACAATTGAACGAGGAATGTATATATATAAATATTTCTGATGCATACTGCAATATTGAGACATAGTACACCTGTACATCACTTCTTTGCACCTCTGCGGCACATCTCTACCCCAAACCACACTTCTGACACTTTCTTAAAAGGCTTCCGCTTGTCTCCCTCTCTCCTCCCGTTTTAATATTTCTCTTCTCGTGCGCCTAATTTCCTTTCGTGTTGTAATCACTAATTTTCTCTTTACAATAAACTTAATTCCCTATTGTACTACCACCTCATTCCATACATCCAACTGTAGCTGAACTCCTAGCTCCTTGTTTCCCCACACCATCAAGTTGTCTGAAACCACCATTTTGTTTCCTTCCCCTACTCTTCCTACCACCTCTCTCATCATTACTAACACGAACAACACTGGCGAGAGCTCGCTTCCCTGTTTCAAGCTATCCCTTAACTCAAACCAATCTGTCCACTCCCCTCCCACTTTCGCCAAGCTTACACTTTCCATGTACTTTTCTCTCACTCCCCCCACTATTCCATCTTCCACCCCTTTATTTTTCAATGCTTCCCACATCTTATTTTTGCACACACTGACATAAGATTTTTAAATGTCCAGAAAAGCCATCAGCAGATCCTTTTCGAACTCATAATGGTGTACCTGCAACTGCTCCATGGTGAATATTAGGTCTACTATAGACCTACTTTTTCTGAAGCCATACTGCTCCTCTCTCAGCCCTCCTTCCACTACTCTTCTGACTTTCCTCTCTAGGACTTTCTTATGTATTTTTGCACATTGACACATAAGTGTCACTCCTCTCAAATTCCCACACTTCTTCCAGTCTTTCGGAATCCTCCCCTGGTGCTTTCACACACTTTATTTTCCACAAGGGCCTCTTCAACATCTTTCCAGATTATATTCAATGCCCTTTCCGGACTATGGCCTTCGTTTCTCCCTTCTTCCTCTTCCTTCTCGCTTCTCCCCTTTGCATTCAGCAACTCCTCAAAATGCTTTCCACACCTCCTTCAGTTTTCTCTTTTCTATCCACCTCATTTACATTCTTGTCAACCACACACACTCCCTTCCCTGTTCCTTCTTCTACTCTGAACCATTTTATACAGCACTTTCTTACTTCCCTCACTATCTTGTTTGCTTTCCTCACCTCTTTTGTCTCTATTGTATTAAGCTGAAACCACTTCCTGAAGGCTTTATTCTTCTTAACCACTACCTCTCTCACTCCCTCATTCCACATTATGGGAAACGGGCAACAGCATGAAGTAGGGGCAAAGTACAGTGGAGACTACGTGTGCCCCAAGACCGATACAGTAGCTGTGAAAGCCCTACATAAACCCTGAAAAGTGGCGGGCGGCTATGATGGCCCTAGCAAGACGGTAGCGGATGGTAACAGAAGAACAAGCCTCAGAAAGGAACGATATTGTCTATTTACTTAGAGATAAAGAATAATTTTAGCTTTAATTCATCCATTAATAGATTTATACCAGTGGTATTCAACCTTTTTTGTTAATGTACCCTCAGATTTAATTCATCTTCAACTTAGTATTCCCAAAATTAAACTTGTTAGCAATTTTAGCGGAAGAAAATATGTTCTACATCCACATTTTATACCAAAATACAAATTTTTCTTCGCCGTAAAAAAGTCTTTAAATAATATTAATTTTAAAATACTATTTGTTTGCAGTCTCTTCGTGATCCAGATGGAAACCAGTACTCGCCATATGAATACAGTTTGCAACAGTCTGCTGATGGATCAGTTCTATTAGTACCGCGGGCCAATACTTCGGCCATGATGGAATCAGAAATGACACATCCTAAACACAAAGATTACGATCGTCATCAAAAGGAATGAACAATTTAGTGTCACTTCAAGAGAAATTGCCTCAAGACAAAAGACCCCATTTAGGTTCATTGTAAAATTGTATCAATTTTTAATGAGTATACTCGGTAAGAATGTACAGGAAAGGTGGATAGAAACATATAAAAGGGGGACGAATACAATATGGCCTTTACAATGAAAAGAAGAACACAATTCACACTTTACATTGCTGCCAATGGACAAAGAGGTAATGTTGTTTCTTAAAGATAATCAATCATCACCGCCCAATCCTCCGACCTAAGTTTCATTCTATCGGAACTCATCAGGGAGGAGTGTGAAATGTGCAACGCAACTTCCTAATAAAGGAAACTGAAAAACACAATATGTAGAAAATGGAAATATGTAAAGAATGATAGGACACATAAATAGGAACATGTAAAAGTTTTCCTCTTTTAGGAAGTTGCGTTGCGCGTTTCACACTCCTCCCTGATGAGTTCCGATAGAATGAAACCTAGGTTGAGGGATTGGGCGGTGACAATCAATTTTCTTTAAGAGGCAACCATTACCGCTTTCTCCATTGGCAGCAGTGTAAAGTGTGAACTGTGTTCTTCTTTTCATTGTAAAATCCATATTGTGTTCGTCTCTTTTACATATTTCTATCCACCTTTCCTGTACATTCTTCCAAATATAATGCAACTGCCTCATAAAGCGAAAAGAGGTTTTCCTTATTGAGATATAATGAGTATATTTGAATCTTTGTATTCATTGAAATACTTATATCTGTTCAATTTAAGAAAAGACATGGTTTTAGGTTAATATAACAGGGAGTTTGAAAATATATACATAGTCATCAAAATTTTCTACTTAAGGGGAGTTGTACAACAAAACTGATTCTTATTGTGTTTTGATTTTAAAAGATATATATAATATAATAGGTTAAAGGAAATATATATATCGCCCACCCCAAAAAAGGTGTTTTACTGATGAAATTAAATGTATGAAATTTTCCAAACTTATTAACTGCAAGTGTTTGATTTTAATGTATTTGATTTAATAACTTGCTATGAATGAACGTGTAAATGTTTTAATATGATGGCTTGAAAACTTTCTTAACTATTAAATATTTACTAATACACATGGAAATTACATTTTGATACAGCAATTTGTTTTTATTTATTTACTTTTTATCTTACTGTGCAAAGGTTTTAAATGTATTTCAAATTAATGGTGGATTAGTTATGAACCATAAGATATTTTATTCTACCCATAGGAGGTCAGGTTTTTAAATTAGCTTGGCATATATCTCATAGTGTTCATAATTATTACACATAATTTTACATAAGACATTTTTCAAACCCTAATGATGACCCCTTACATCCATTTCCAGCCTTCGGACACTACCACCAAACAAGAGTAAATGTTTCACTAAGGTCACAGGTCCTGGAAATATAAGGAAGCTCGCCAAGTTCGTTCAATTTGATTTGTCGGTGAGGTTGTCAATCACCATTTGAATCTTAGTTGTATGTACTGGGGCTGTTTTTACCCTAAATGACTTCTTACTCTTACTCCATCTAAATAAGAAGACATTTAATCTGAGACATCCAACACCGTTAAAGTGCAAAAAGACCGACTGAGTAGTACATTGGGGTTTAAAAATAATATATAAAGTGGGCACTCACAGTACTGGAACATGGTCGGAACATAAAAAACAAGTAAACACATTAAATATTATTGTTTTCTAAAAAAATATTGATGTGTTTATCTTTTACACACAATCATAATTTAACTAAGGCAACACAAAATGAAATTTTAATAATGTTCATAATTTTATTAGTAAATAGTAACTAAGATTAAATATTTAAGGAAAAAAACTTTAAATTTTCTAAATTATAATAACTTGATGTTTTGTGTGAACAGCTTTACATCAAGTAGTCATGTGATATGATGATTAAGTCAACTATAGAATATATTGATAATTACAATTTAAAATATAAAATGTATGTAATGTTCGGATTCTATGAAAAATGTTAAGTTGATAACAGAGGTATGATAGTTAAAAGTTGATGATAAATAACAATTGCCACAATGCATTTAAACTTTTTATAATCAACTTTTAATCATCATACCTCTGTTATCAGCTCAAGTGTGTTCATAGAATTCGAACACTGCTTTTTGTATTTTAAATTCAAAAATTTACTTAACTACAACTACTTATAGATGAAGTATAAATTTGAAATTTTACAGAAAAATAAAGAAAGATACTACTTCAAACAACTATAAAATTATGACAATTTTAAAATGGGTCCCCAGGAAGTATAGGAGGTTAGGCTTATAAAAAAACTTTGAGTTTAGTAAAACATTTAAATTTGGTAGACATTTAGATAACCAAACAAGTCAAAAAATTTGAAATTGATAAGTGGTAATTGGACAAATGAAGAGAGGTGTGAAAAGGGCTTAAAATTACCAGAAGAATAATGTTCCAAAACTAGAAGAATAAACTACTTATCAGTGCAGGACAATAAAGAACATTCTTAGATGTAATAATTAAGAATTAGAAAACTGAAAGGGGCTCCCCTTGAAATTTACAAAACTAAAAAAAAAAAAAAAGTTCATACTCTAATACCTTAACAATATAAATTCAACTGATTTTAATTATCTGTAGAACTTACTCGGCTATCGCATACTAATTTCAGCCAACTGGTCAGTTTGATCTCTGGCAGCATATTCTGACGGGTCCCTGCATAATTTAACTCATAACTCGTGTTACACGAGGGGCATTTGTTGATATTCAAAACTATTTCCAGCCAACCTATATTATCTTTTACTAATCTAACCTAACAAATGCAGGTAGTTAAATTCTGTTAAAGTCTAGTCATGTATAAAAATATTGACCTATGGAATTATCACTATCATACATTTATTTAAATCTGTAAAGCACCAGACATAGTTTACTACCACCAAAATATTGTACACACAAAGTGTAACATGCGGCTTAAGAGAAACAAAATGCTAACCTGGAAATTGCTTCATTTCCAAAAGTTTCACAATAGTATGTTTGGATTAGTAGTGTTAAAATAATGTGAGTGGGCCAGTAGTGCCACAATAGTGTGCTTGGAACAGCACTTCTGCTCCACTTATGTTCCACACTGGCCCACTCAGCTACGTTCTTGCAGCAAACTGCTGATACCACCTATATATATACTTAAAATGGTCACACCTTGCTACTGCTGGGATTTAAACCCGACTCCTTCATTAGCAAAATAAAGTTGCTTGCTAGTTTGAAATAGCATTGTCCTCACTGCAAGAAATATATGATAAAGCAGTCATTTAATTAAATCATTGTCCATTTCGTCCATTTAGAGCAGGGATTTTCAACAGATGTGCTGCAGCATATATCAGTGACACAAAATAATGTCTCTTGGTGTTTATCTGAATTGCACATGTCATGTCATATGATGTGAGACAATAGTTGTTTCCCTTTTGATGACTATATTTTATTAATTTTTAGTGATCTCACATTGTGGTTGGTTAGTGCGCTAGTTTATTGGTTTCCAAAGCTATTTTACTCTGTAGCTCTCTTTATGTATTTCATTCAGGGTTTTTGTTATTTATATAATTTAATTAACTCACTAGGGGTATCATTGAAAATGTTTATTTTAATTTCAAATAGTTATAAAATTAAAACACTGTTAATTGTTTGGTGTGATTTTCTGATATATTATATTTTGGATAAAAAATAAAATTTGTGAAAAACAAAACGCTCACACATTTTTTTAAAAGGGTGTCATTAGATTCATATCCCCTTCACAGGGGTGTCACTACCCTAGAAAGGTTGAGAATCCCTGATTTTAAGGTCATAAACAAATTATTTGTTTAAATCCTAGTCTTACTGCTCATTCAGGCTACACACATGTAACTGTGAGAGGAAGGAGGTGGCCAGAATTAAGTGGGAAATCACCCGAATTTGCGTAGAAAGAAAATGAGAAACTATTTAGTAAAATTGCCTGCAGAAAAGGGACTCGAGCCCAAGTTTTCTCGTCACCATAAAACCAGACCAAGCGTGCTTGATGTTTATTCTGCGTACTCACCGAACTGAGTATGTTATTCTTAAGATAATATACAAAATGACTTTTCATTATTTTAATTTATGGATTCATTTGGTGGGTCGAGGTAGAGTATGGCTTATTAATATAAACTATACTATTAATCTTTATGTTAATAGCTTTCAAAACAAGAGTCCCCAGCTGGGATTTAAACATGTGCCTTTCATCTGTTTAGTTTCTTCATGCACAACTTGTGGCTTTGACCTGCAGGCTCAAGGGTAAATGTTAGCTGTACTATCCTTGTCGGAACGATTCAGTTCTCTCTTTTTACTTGTGTTTTCTGCATCACAATAGATTTTTTTTACTTATCTAGTGTGTTAAAAGGACTCAAGTGTCTGTTATTTATCACATGGCAGTTTTTGAGCGTACAAGTAAAATAGGTCTTGAGCCTGGAAATATCTACTCGCAAGTAAGCTCTTGAGCGCCTACAAAGAAAATATATTTCAGTGTGTTAGAAAGGGGTCATTTTATCATATTTACTCATTTGGAACTCAATTTGGCCCATGACTAATTTATAATGTGCACAATTCCCCTTAACCTTGAGAATAAGTTTGGCAAAATGGTTTTTTTTTAAGCTTTAAATAATATACACCTTAAATGTATTAGTAAAATTATAACAAACATTATATTTTTTTTTTCTTTTCAATATCAGTGTTTACGATGATGCAAGAGTCACTGATCTCGTTGCATAAATATGTTGACTTCTACATTAGTAAAGTATATTTTTTTGTAACTTTGTAATGAAGCAAAGTAGTATCCTTTATAGTAAACAGATATGTTGATTCTTCTCATAATATATATTTACTATGAGAACAAATTTGCGATAGTGTAGTAAGAAACAATTAAAATAAGTGTGAATTGGTAAAACTAAAATAATGGGTGAAAGTGTGTGCTGAATTTCTCTGATTGCTCAGTTGTCAACTGCAGCTGACACACAAACAATTAATTTCTTTGTACTTGTGTAATTGAACAAAAATATAATTCAGAAATGTTATAAGCCTAACGTGTTAACCAAGTTGACATTCTTTTGTTAGGCATGATTAAGGAGATTTATGAGAGAAAACAGATTATTTGCCTTATAAAATAAATTGTGCAAGTGATACTAATAAATAAAAATGTGAATATTAAAAATATTTTTGTAAGTAAAAGTTTGGTGATGACAAATGTCTTGTTTTATAAAAAATATATAATATTGCTGTAGATTTGGATTAAACTAAGTAAAATAATATTTTTACTTTGGTGGCAGAACCTTTCCAGTTTTGTAGGCATGGGCTGTAAAATGTACTAGTTGATTTATTCATTCAGTATGAACTTCATTTTGTGGCACCTAAGAAACACTGCTTGTATACATAATTATTATAAATAGTGTACATATCCAATAATAAACAGTTTTTATTCTTATAAAAAAACCTTTTGTTTTCTTTTGTTACCTTTTTGTTGTTAAAATTTTAAGCATGCATGTTCTATATAAATTAAGTTCATTTAGTAAGGAGCCATTCATTGTCAAATATTTGCATTTTATTTGTAGCACCCCGTCTAGAATTGTAATTTACCAGCCTCTTTTTTGATCACTAGCCGATGGTACATTTTAAATAGAACCCTTTTTTCAGTGTATTTGTGATAACTCAAAATTTCAGTACTTGAGTCACTCAACTTGAAAATGTATTCTTGGTGTTCAAATGTCACCCAACTGTTAGTCCTTCCTTTCCTCGTGTTATGATTATTTATGAATGATCCTGATCTAGAATTAAATATTGGTAAGGGGTGAATTCTCCACGTAATTGACACAACTAAGCAGTGTTTTCCTTATGTAGGTCTACTAAACAAATGTTTATTTTAAAGGTATAGGTCTAAAATAAATAGGAATACGTTATTGAATGAATAGACCAACATTCCCTTTATTAAACTGTATTTGTTTTATTTTTTGTGTTTTCACCCTTCATTCTCCTCTATTGGTTATTGGATTATATACTGTTAATTGTGTTTATCTGATGATGCTGTAAATGGTAAAACTTGTAAATTTGTTTTAAATAAATATGTTTACTAAATTATTTTTTTTAAATAAGATTATCAGGTCAGTTCAAGTTCTTTAAATAGCTTTGATAAATAATTGTATGTCATACTAATTTGGTCTATCCGCATATTAATACGAATGAGTAGTGGAATATAGATGAGAAATGTAAAATTTAGAGGAATTGTACCTTCAAATGCATGAAATGAGAGTGGTAAATAATTTAGGAAAGATAATCCAAAATACAACCATTCAGAATTTGAAATTATTACACTACTTGCATCGGTGTAATGGGGTTAGTTTTCCCTAAAAAATTTTTTTTACCCTCCCTTTACACAAATGTGGGTACATTTCTTCTCAATTCTAGCAATGTAAACCTTTCATATTTTTAAGGTCATGAAATAACAAACTGAAAGTATCTGCACAACATTCCAGTTTTTCTATTTGTGTTTATTATGCAATAGTACCAATCAAAATGACAAAAAATGTGCTAAAAGTGCCAAGCTATTTTGTTTAAATTTTAATAACTCATTAGTGTTTGAGCTTCTTGCACTCAATTTTTACATAAACTAGCTAACATGCTTGCCCATCCGATTATATACACTCACTTCACTCGTTTTTTTTATAGGTCTTACCGTTTAGCCATAAGATTATTATTATTATTATCACCGCGTCTTACTATCCTTTCGGGTTATACACACTTACGCTAATGTGTAATGGTAGGGTGATTGTGAGATGAAATGGAGGAACTACAGTTTAACGTGGAATCCGAACCACGGTGGAGGCCTGGCATTCCCCACATCCACAAGATGTCTTGTCAGAGGTGAAGGAAGGGTTTGGTAATCAGATAAATCTGTGCCAGGACCGAGGATTGAACCCCGGCCGCCAGCATAGAAGTCTGACACCTTACCCCTAGACCACCAGGTCACCTTTTTAGCCATAAGAGACCTCCAAAGAAAGTTCCGTACCGACTTTAAAGTTGCTCTGATATTTTGAATTTTTTTCAAGGGTTAAAAAAATTAAAACTTTCCCATCGGTTACAGGCTAGAAGCTATAATTTTGCCAAATTTCAAGTTACTAGCTCCTGTGGAAGTGGGTGAGTCAGCCATATGGCTTTATAGTATAATAATCTACTTTTTTAATATTTGAATATAATAAAAAATCACTAGCCAAGATATTAAAAACAAAATTTTTACTGTTTTATTTAAAATTAATTTTTAAGCTTTGAAAATTTAATTAGCTTGGAATAGAATAAATCACTGAAACCAATATAAAAAAAACTTTGTAAATAACAAACTTTACAAAGATCTCATTAAAGAAAACCTCGTTTTGCCTTATGAGGTATTTGTATTATATTTGGAAGAAGGTGGAGAAAAGGTGGATAGAAACATAGCGCAACCATTACCTCTTTGTCCATTGGCAGCAGTGTGAACTGTGTTCTTCTTTTCATTGTAAAAGCCATATTGTGTTTGTTCCCTTTTATATGTTTCTATCCACCTTCCCTCTATCTTCTTCCAAATGTAATAAAAATTTACAAAGAAAAACAAGTTTTAGATTTTACGCTAAAATAGGGTTATTCATAGCAGCCGTTTTAGTGAGCATCAACTTTAGTAGGGTTATAGTAAAATAAAGTCTAAAATAAATAATTGGCTTGGAATCGGAAGGGAGACTTCAAACCTGCTACTTTTGTATAAATATTAAGAGTTTGGGGTTGGGGTGGATTATCCAGATCTTCAAGATTTATTTCATCCCATTAGGAATCACTATCACACTATCAATGGCAGCTGCCACTTCCAATTGTTCCGATCTTTCAGTTTCATTATTTACAAATTTAGAATCACTAACAAATTGATCACTCTCACTTGAGCTATCAATAAATATTGCACATATTTCTGTGTCTTGAATCAAAGCATTCTTCTTAGTATCCATGTTTACAAATAAGGCCAAAGATAAAGCTCATAAAAGTAGCTTGAACATACAATAATGCAGTGGAAATAAAATCTACCCTACCCTATCTGTGGACTTAATGCTGAACTAAGAGCTCGAAAATGTGGGCTCACTGTGAACAACGCAGATATTTTGTGCATCGCTCTGAGCGACATTGGTACTCATAAGGTTAATTTCATCACTAGATTGCAGCAGTGTAAATATCTTGACAACCGTGGCCATCGCTGTTTATACACATCAGGGTCTAATAACGATGGTATTGATGATAGCTACAAACATCTAACCTCCCTCTTCAGGCAACAGCTAGCACTTTTCTCGCTGTGACGTGGTGGCAGTAGCTGTTTCTCCAGCATACAATGTGTTTGGTACACAAAACGGCCCAAATGAATGAGGATGTATTGGACCATTATAATTTATTATTTTAAACACTTAATTAATTGTATGCACCTTTATTTATATAATATAAATAATACTACTAAAAAGATTTCGTGGGCCTAGATAAATATTTGGAAAAAAAAATTAATGTTTTTAATTACCTAAATTTACATTACGGTGGCGTAGTTGGCTAACGCGCTTGTCGTGTTGAGCTCGACTGCTGAGGACAGGGAGATCGAGGTTCGAATCTCGGTCTTGTGAACTGGGGATGGTTTTTCCTGAATGGTTTTCCACACTCCCTCCACGTAAATGCGGGTTCACTTCCTCTAATTAAACCTTCCCAATTCCTAATCCATTAGAGTAGTTAGTACTTAAAGCGTATAACCCGAACGGGTAGTAAGACGCGGTGCTAAATATATTATTATTTTAAATAGAGGTAAAAGGTTTGAATCCTGACCGGATTTACTGAGGCTAGTTTTTCCAAAATTGACTCATCTTACATCCCCACAAATGTGGGTACATTTTCTTTAAATTCAACCTTCTTAATTTTCACACCAGAAAGATTAAAATGTGTATAGTCAGTGATTATAAAAACATTAAAATAGATTGACTATCAGCTGTGACCTTTGACATGCCCTGAATCTAATTGTTGGACCACAAAGTTTGGGTGTTATTGTCTGCTCGAGACTATGAATGCCAAGCACATTTGAAAACCCATATTTTCATGCTCATGACAGTGATATGTTTGTACTCAAGGCCCTTATTTAGATTTGCCCAATCTACTGAGCCCCCACATGCTTTTGGTTGGATAACAGTTGTCAGTCGAAGCGGCCTTAATTTTATAAGTATAGTTGAGTTTGAGTATAATTTAGATTCCTACTGCACATTCTTTTAAATAGGCCGTGAATAATCGCTTGTGTTTGTACAGAAACAAAAATAATTTATTCAAACAGAGGAGATTTGTTCATTACTCGGGCATAGTAAGCAATATCCAGAAAAGGAACAGTAGAAGTCTCTTGAAAAGATGTAGTGAAATGGAAAGAAGTAAAAGTACAGAATTTATCCCAAGGCAAGATTGAGGAGTCCATCAATAATGTTATTTCTTCGTACCAGCAGCATGTTTTGAAAAGTAAAACTTCAAATATCATTATTTTAATAAGGTAGGCGTATTTAAGCGTATACCTTTTCCCTTCTGATAAAATAGTGTGTATGTATGTAAATGCAAATATTATACACCAGCTACAGTTGCCACATTGTTTAAATTCTCATTCTCTCCTACCCTCATTAGCGGGGAGAGAGAATACAAAACCATTTTGAGTACACCAGACAGGTATTCGAAACGTGATCTCCACTTCATTGGCCATCTAGGTATCGATAAGTTAACTAAAGTAAAATTGTAGATTAATCCTAGATATATTTTATAAAAGTTGTATACCTAGAATTGTTTAAATAGCTCTCTATATGATAATGATATGACTATCAAAAAAAGTGCACACTATTAAGAAAGATTTCTTCCCCCAGCGTATGTGGGCACTTTGACATTATCATGTAGTGCAACTACAGAAGTCCATCCTACTCGGCACATAGCAGTGATGTCTGGTTCTTACTCAGATCGCAAACCCGGCACCCCATAAAATAAATATAGCACAGGTTTTTCCTATTGAACCCGAGGAATTTCAGCTCGACATCTTTGTTTCTGTGTAAATAATAATACTCTGAAATAATTTAAAATGGATTTTAAGAAGTATTAAATCTGAATCTCTCCTTTATTATCACAAAACTTTCTTATGAAAAAATGACATCCATTCTTGGTGAGAAAAGATACATAACATAGGGTGGGGTTAAATGTATACATGGAGGAAGGGGAGGCTAAAAAGGTTATAAAAAAGTGGCAAAGTGCCAAGTGATGGGAATGACAAGGAAGAGAATAAGCCCTAGTAAAGTTATATTTATTATTATTATTA
>CABFOW010002516.1:0-63097 GCA_902141385.1 Timema californicum | reverse complement strand
TACGAGTTTTCTGAGAATCACTCACTATGTAGATTTGAATGAAAAAGCTGGAGCTTCTGGGCCTGAATTCATTAAGACTGGCTGCATATTTAAAGCAGTGCAGGGTAGCAGAGCACATTTGAGGGGATATAGGCACAGTAACAGAGGAATAGGTTTTTAGTGCAATGACCGCATGTTGATGCCAGTCCAGGCAAAGCCTTGAAAGAAATGATGGAAATTCTCTCTTGTGCACTGGATTTTGAGTCCAAATAAGATACCGATTGTTTACATTTTATGAGTGTAGGTAGTGCCAAGAAGAAAATAAAAACTAGAGTGAGAAGAATACTACAAGGTAGTAAGAATTAATAGTCGTGTTTATTTAATCATCACGATGGTGATTAAACATACAAGTCATGGTGGTTGTGTTATTATTTCGAGTTTATTTGTAATTCTAGTTTTGATTTTCATAAAGGTGGGAGGGTAGGGTGTTAGGCATCTTAGATTTTCTACACCTGACAATTATAATTTTAAAAAAAAGATATTTTATTCATGCTTATCTCTTTGGTCTGACAAAATAATGATTACGGATTAAGTTGTGCTTTTCAATGTAGGCCTAATTTTTTAATTCAAAATAATTATGCTTTGTTTATGAGATGAAAGATTCGACCATCATATCCGGTAATACAATGCTGAATCCTTGAATCTCGAATACTTGTCAGGATTCGGTGGATTCGAGCGGCCTATCTCTACTTTCAAGTCAATGATACTTTATTTTAA
Source organism: Timema californicum (assembly GCA_902141385.1). NCBI lineage: Eukaryota > Metazoa > Arthropoda > Insecta > Phasmatodea > Timematidae > Timema > Timema californicum. Next base: position 62,341 of record CABFOW010002516.1, on the reverse strand, counting down.
ATCTTTAATGAAAATGAGAGACAATACAGATATTATAAGCATTTTTCTTTACATGCTAGCAATTTTATTTCTTAACACCGTGTTTCATTACCTTTTCAGGTTATATGCATGTATGATAATTAATCTAATGGGGTAGGGATGAGGAAGGTATAATTTTAGAGGTAATCTACTTGCATTTGCTTGGAAGGAAAGTGGGAAACAGTTTAATGAAAAACTCCCAGGATTCAAACCTCGATCTTACCGTCATCGGCAGGCGAGTCTAACACGACCATTTGGCTAATGAGGCGGGTATCCCTACTGTCCATGCTGTCTTTACACAGCCCATGTTTCAGGTGGGGAAAAAGGAGAAATAGTCGAAGAAATGTTTGAATCAGTGTGCCCAGTTAAATTCACTGTTTTTTCAATGTAAAGACACACAAATTAAAGTTTGCAGCTGAATCTTACAAATTCTCAAATATTCTTGTTATTTTACTGGTTTATTTTTTTTAATTTCCCTTTTTTTCTAGACACAAAAAAAATTCTATGTATTTTCCAGGTGTGTAGAAATAGTGATGTAGAAATTGGCTCTTATTAATTTTGTTTAAAGATGTCAAATTCGATTCTTCAATAACTCAATACTTTCAATTCTTACTGCTTTCAAGAAAATTGAGAATCAATCTAAATATCACAATCATCAGTATCTCGATTCTTAGCTTTTAAATCCTAGGAAATGAAAATTATGAGAATTTAACAAAACAGTAATATTAAGAATTTGGTTACTTTTCATTGCAACTATGATTATGTTTTCCCCCCCGTAACACTTTATTTCCGGCAAACATTAGATGTACTCCACATGGTCTTTGTCTTATATTGACCTTGCACAAATCAATTATAGCCGTACAAAGTTTTAACCAGGCCTTTATATTTAAACTTTTTTATTTGTTTTTATGCAAATACATTATACTGTAGTGTGGTTTAGAAGAAACAGCCTAATTTTTATGTGAGGTTGTGTGCGTGGAAAAATATTGAAACTATAAATGTTGTGTGTATTGAAAAATAATGTGAAACATATTGAAATAAAAATTGAGAAAAACAAGAATCATGTGACAATTCTAATATGGATTTTTTTTTGCATTTCTCTAGTATTTTTTATGGAATGCTATTCGTTTTACCAACTTAACAGGATGCTCATACAAGAAAAACGATAAAGTAATGATAGTTTACCTCTTTTCGAGGAAAGTTTTGCCATTGACATAATTTTTGCCCATGGCTGTCGCTTTCCAGGCGAAATACGCCCCTGAAGGGTCACATTGGAACAGATATGGTCTATCGTTGTCCCAGCCGCAAATCAATAGAGACACGCCAAATGGTCGCACACCGCTGAAATATAATAAGAAACCATTATTAATGAAATGCCAATAAGTTTGATAATTCTAAAACATGATCTTTTTTCATTCACCACTAATTTCTGAACACAACCATTCACACAAACTACCTTTGAGCATGGATTTCTAATTTGAAAGCATTCACGGACAACTTTTTCTGAATTGAGATAACCTGAGACTTGACCCATAAATGATGATTAATGATTATTTATTTATGAATGAACAATACAAATAAACACATTTTGTTCATAATGGGTATTAAGGATGTGCAATGTCCACTTTTTCAATTTGAAACCAACTCAAATCAAATATATTAAAAATTCTCAAACTCCTTTTCTCTTGTTTTCTTTATCTTAAAATCGGCAGTGAATCAAATTATGATATGGAAGAATGAGGTCCTATGATTTGTGAAAGAATGAGCAGTATTTTTTTATCTATGAGTTAAATGACCGAAATCATCTCCTAGAAACAAGGAGAGATCTGCTGTAGGTGACATTGTGTCCCAAATTATGATTAAACCCACTTGCCTTGTAAGTGTCAATAATTCGACAAACATAATTATGTTAGGTGTAGGGATCGAGAAGATTTTTTTAAAAGTGCACCTACAATAATGGGACGAGATAATACAGTGATTAACTAAATGTAAAAAACCCACCAGAGCATGTGTGTCCTATTGGTACTCACAATGCAGTAATGTATGGTCACCTTAAAATTTCAGTGCACCAGCATAGAACTTACAAACTAACTTAAACAATGTTAAAACATCTAAAGTCGACCCACTGTTATTTGAAAAGTTATCTGCAAGTTCTAAATGTTACTAAGTCTACTTTTATGTTATATTTAGGGATGGGACGCTCTAATCTTTGAATCCTATGATATCAAGAGATTAGAGATTTGTAAAAATCATAAAAAAAGCATATCTAATACGATTTATGAAGATCTCGACTTCAGATAACAATTTTACACAGTTGGTAAAAGGCATTACATAAACTTTTGTAGCTTGGAGAGTTACAAAAACCACAAAAAATAATAAAATAAAAATGTATTAATATAATCAATTTAAATAAAAATTGTTATCTTTATTGTTTGGATGCAATAGACATGAAAAACCAAATAGCATTGGTCAGTGACACCAAGGGCCAGTTTCATAGTCAAATTTAGTACGCCTNTGGGGTGGAAACAAACAAAATAACACCAAGTTTGTTGAGTAATTTAGGTGGTAGTATAAGATATATGAGAAAAGGTCAGCGTTTTTAGTTTTTAAAGCAAAACATGTTTTTGGTTAATATTAATACAATATTAGTCTAGTAGAAACATAGAGTTTAATTTTCTACACATCGTGATATCAAGAGTTGTTGAATATATTCCACGGGCATGGCGGCCTTAATTGAGAAACTTTTTTAAATAAAGAGAAAAGTTATCATTAAATTATTCAAGGACAAATTTAACTTATTTTTGGTGGTTACGATCTGTAGAAAATTAAACTATGTCTATACCGGATAAATATTTAATATATTTTGACCAAAAAAAAGTTTTGAAACACAAAATGCAAAAATACTTACCTTTTCTTAGAACCCCTTTACTCTCACCTTAATGGATGATCAAATATGTATTTTTATTTATAGCCTCAATTCCTAATAGATAATCGAGTTATAAATGTAATAAAATATTTATTTTCTATAATCTTATGTCCACACAAATTCATCATTTTATGAGTACATGTGAACAATTCTAAAAGTTACATCTTTACGTCATGTACTCGAACAAAATAAAAAATCTAACACAGTGCATTCTACATTAAATGCAAGTAGTAATTAACCAGTGCAAATGATAACAATCCATTATCACCCTCATTAAAACCAAATAAAATTGTTAAAAATGACTAGTTTAGTGGTAGGTAAGTGATATAAAAATTTGAGCTCACTTAAAGAGTTTGACATGAACAGGAGCGACACAAAATGAAACATAACTTTTTATTCAAACCATTTGTATAGTATTTAAGAGATTAAAAAATATATATATTTTTTTCTTGTATCTCAAACCCAAATCAGTCCTTGTAATCAGTTAAATAAATTATAATTATGGATGGACAGGATCCCAAACATTCGAAAAAAAGGTCAGGAATGTATCAATTTCCATAGGTTGGTAAGGATTGACTAGTTCTCAAAAAGTTTTAGGTGCAAAACAAAACACTTTAATTGTTATTAGTTAGCATTAACTGCTATTACATAATCTCTTTTGTAGACAGTCTTCTTTGTTCTAGAACAAGCTTGGTATAGGGGGGATATAGAGAGATAAACAATTTGGGAGGCCCGTGTATTGTGTTCTGTCTATAAAAAGTTATTTTAAGAGGTACAAACCTAGAGAACATGCAAGGGACTTAAAACCTTGAGAACATTAATGGTGTATCAAACTTAGGTACATGTTAAGAAAATTCAAGGTGTTTCAAATCTAAATAAAACCTTTAAGAGGTGTTAAACTAAAGAACCTCTAAGAGGTGTTTAACTTAAGAACCTTTAAGAGGTGTTTAACTTAAGAACCGTGTTGAAATAAATAACCTTTAGGGGGCATAAAATCTAAAGAACATTTAAAGGGTTTTAAACCTAGATAAAATTTAATGGATATCAAACCTAGAGAACATTTAAAAGGTGTAAAACTAAATGATTCTTATTTTTTGCCTTTTACCAATAGTTAAATATAGAACACAATTTTCAAAGGTAATATAATAATTAAAATAATTCGCATTGAAACTGTGAATTAGATTTGTATCGTTCAATAATTACTCAAAATGTTATTTAATTCTATGCTCACACTTTTATCTATATTATTATGTTATTTATGATAATATAGTATTTTATTATTTATGCATGTTTAGAACTTTTACAAGTATTACCATATTAGTTTAAAACTCAATATATATTTTCAATCTCAAAGTATTCTAAAGAGTCATATTTATAGTTTTCGTTCTCATCCCATAATATTGACTCATTTCTTGTACCATTCCCACCCCACAGTAAGAATTCCAATCTCATACATCCCATACTGCTGACAATGGACAAAGAGGTAATGGTTGCCTCTTAAAGAAAATCGATCACCACCGCCCAATCCCCCGACCTAGGTTTCATTCTATCGGAACTCATCAGGGAGGAGTGTGAAACGCACAACGCGACTTCCTAAAAGAGAAAACCAAAAAACAAAAGGGGAGTTATATCTTTATATATTCGCATCCAATGTCCTTTTCCTGTGTTTGTCTTTTATGTTATACCTTTTAATTGCTCCTATCTATGTGTCCTATCTTTCTTTACCATTTTCCTTTTTTCTCCTCTCTTTTTTTTGTTTCCTATTTTAAGAAGTAGCATAGCGCATTTCACACTCCTCCCTGATGAGTTCCGACAGAATGAAACCTGGGTCGGGGGATTGGGCGGTGGTGATCGATTATCTTTAAGAGGCAACCATTACCTCTTTGTCCATTGTCAGCAGTGTAAACTGTGAACTGTGTTCTTCTTTTCATTGTAAAGGCCATATTGTGTTCGTCCCCTTTTATGTGTTTCTATCCACCTTTCCTATACCTTCTTCCATATATAATACAATTACCTCGTAAAGCGAAAAGAGGTTTTCCTTATAGAGGTATATCAAATAATAAAGTAAATAATACTAAAATAAAATTCATTATATATTATTATTTGTCCAGGTTCTCCGCATATTTACACTAATGGAGTAAGAATGGGAAACTACTTAGGAAAACTCCCCCTCAGTACATTGTACTGGGATTCGAACCTGAATCTCCCTGTCACTGGCAATCCAGTCTAATCTGAGAGTGAAGCGTTAGACCAAGCAGCCACCAATGTGGAAAATGTCGACTATCCTTATTTATTTGTACATGCTCTAAAAGCTATGATCCAGCAAGACACTCGACACTAACATTAGACGTGTCGTACTATTTAGAGACATGAATAAACACAAATATTATCGGGACTCTCTAAGCCTGTTGCTCGCCGCTATATGCATGTAGAAGTACTTGTCCCCACTCACCCTGACTGAGTGTACTCCTGCATCACCATGGCAACCCGTTGTACCAGCTGAGCTGTGGGGATTGGCTCATTGTACACCAGGTAATACTGTTGTGCCATCTTTCTTGCTCGTTTCACCAGCAGGCGGTAGTCTGGACCCATTCCTGTTCACAATGAACCACAGAGTCATGTAAACATTACCTTCAGGGGAATAAATCTTTTTAAAATTTAAGATTTACACAAAACCTTTATTACTATTTTAAATAAGATACGGTATTATGAAGAAAGAATTGTAGGGATATATAGTAATGACCTTTTTATATCGGTAAGAGAATGGGAGGCGAAATGAGTCAAAATATCAGGACGGGAAATTATAAAAATGATACTTTAGAATAGTTATATATTAAAAATAAATATATTTTTTAAACTAATATGGTAATACTTGTAAAAGATTTGACATTATTAAATATAGGTCTAATACAAATAATGTACCATAAAAACTTGTCAATATAGATAGGAATATGAGAATAGCATTTTTTTATTGAAACAAATAGCCAAATTTTGAACAAATATTGAATAATACAAATCAATAATTGATTTTAAAAATTGTGTGAAGAGCTGATAGTGATAGTTTAAATTAGCTGCCTACCTGAGCACTGAGACACATTGCAGCCGTCCAAAAATTGGCTAGCTATTTCAAAATAGCATTCACACCCCAAAATGAAAGTAAAAGGTAACAACATGTTCCTATACCAGAGATGGGGAGCCTTTTGAGATGTTGGATGCTGCCTTTTCACATATTTTGTCAATTATGTTTCTTCATTGTTTATAAATTATGCATCATCTAACTCAAATTGTATTCCTACAATAAAATAGAATAAAGTGTTTTATTAATTGTTGAGATGTTTAATTTGTAGAATTCCATTCTTGAGTGATTTTCTAATCCCTATTACATGCCGATATATATTTTAAGCAAGCTTGGACAGTATCTATTTAGAGTTAAATTTAAACATGAACCAAGATCCATTAAGAATAAACTCAAGAAAAAGTGAAAAATTTGTTTGTCAAATAATTTATAATTTATACATGAAAAAAAGGTGTTACTCTATAAATATACAATAAAAACAAAAATAGTGAAATCTGTCCTAGGTGAATAATAGGAAAAAATGTAGACTAAAAAACCATATGCTCTTTTATGAGTTTCCAAAAGAGGCCTACATTAACTTATATTTAGGTAAATTACGTCTTTATTGTTTTGGCAAAATTGACTGTACCTAAATGATGTGCAGCCTTTCGAGTAAACCGGGACATGCGGCCTTCCAATGTCACAAGGTTCCCCACCCCTGTTTTATAACTAACATTTTAAGTTTTATTATGTTAAAATAATTCTTGAAAATGTGTGCATGGTTACTACTATTAGCAACGCGTATTACTACCCGCTTGGGTTGTATGCACTTATGCTAATGTGTAACGGTAGGATGATTGTGAGGTTAAATGGAGGACCTACAGTTTAACGTGGGATCCGAACCACGGTGGGAGGCCTGGCATTTCTCACATTCACAAGTTGTGATTAATACACCTCTTGCCAGAGGTGAAGGAAGGGTTTGGCGGTCAGATAAATCTGTGCCGGGACCGAAGATTGAACCTCGGACCCCAGCACAGAAGTTTGACACCTTACCCCTAAACCACCAGGTCCCCACCCTGGGCATAGTTAATTTGTTTTATTGATTATCACTAAAATGTAGAAGGTTTGAGATCAAATTAAATGGTTAGAAACATAAATTTAGTCCTCCTCAAACAAATAGTTATTTAACAGGATCAAACAGAGAATTATACAATAATTTAATATTGTTTTAGTGAATTTGACGCTCCAAATCTGCCATTTTCATTGGAATAGTGTGGTGCAAGTAAGTTCTTCCAAGTAGGTGGAGCCCTTAATCACACTATTTCATGGTGTTTTTATTGGTATACAATGGTTAAAAACAGTGTAAATAAGCTCATTAGCCAATCAATAAATGGGTAATAAGACTATGGCATGCTGCAAGTGGACTAACTTTTTACTTTTTTAGCACCGTGTCTCGGGTAGCAAGACACGGTGCTGTATTGATGATGAGGAAGGTTGGGTTTAAAGGAAGTGTACCCATATTTGCATGGAATAAGAGTAGAAAACCACCCTCGGTACACATGGCCAGGATTCAAGCCCTCAATCTGTCATCTTCAGTCTACTCTATTGCGAGTGTGACAACTTAGACCGTGAAGCCATATTATTTTAAATCTTTCTCAATGGATTTTTTTGCAAAAACCCAACCTAATTTAACTTGTACTTTATTGTGAAACTAATTAGATTTTTAAAAACACTTATAAAGTAAAAGATAGTGAAAGTATTATTAAGATTTTAAGTTATTATAAACGGTGAGAGTCACTCACCACTGTAAACCATCCCAATGTGATTGGTTATCATGACAACCTTGTGGACGCTGTGCTCTTCATACAAAATTGACTTGTGCTTGTTTTCCGTTGCAACGACAATTCCATTTGATGCTACACAAAAGTACAATTCATATATATAACATTCTCAACAGGATTTTACAAATTCTTTAATTCACTAAAATGTAGAAGGTTTGAGATCAAATTAAATGGTTAGAAACATAAATTTAGTCCTCCTCAAACAAATAGTTATTTAACAGGATCAAACAGAGAATTATACAATAATTTAATATTGTTTTAGTGAATTTGACGCTCCAAATCTGCCATTTTCATTGGAATAGTGTGGTGCAAGTAAGTTCTTCCAAGTAGGTGGAGCCCTTAATCACACTATTTCATGGTGTTTTTATTGGTATACAATGGTTAAAAACAGTGTAAATAAGCTCATTAGCCAATCAATAAATGGGTAATAAGACTATGGCATGCTGCAAGTGGACTAACTTTTTACTTTTTTAGCACCGTGTCTCGGGTAGCAAGACACGGTGCTGTATTGATGATGAGGAAGGTTGGGTTTAAAGGAAGTGTACCCATATTTGCATGGAATAAGAGTAGAAAACCACCCTCGGTACACATGGCCAGGATTCAAGCCCTCAATCTGTCATCTTCAGTCTACTCTATTGCGAGTGTGACAACTTAGACCGTGAAGCCATATTATTTTAAATCTTTCTCAATGGATTTTTTTGCAAAAACCCAACCTAATTTAACTTGTACTTTATTGTGAAACTAATTAGATTTTTAAAAACACTTATAAAGTAAAAGATAGTGAAAGTATTATTAAGATTTTAAGTTATTATAAACGGTGAGAGTCACTCACCACTGTAAACCATCCCAATGTGATTGGTTATCATGACAACCTTGTGGACGCTGTGCTCTTCATACAAAATTGACTTGTGCTTGTTTTCCGTTGCAACGACAATTCCATTTGATGCTACACAAAAGTACAATTCATATATATAACATTCTCAACAGGATTTTACAAATTCTTTAATGGGGGGGGGAGAGAGAGGGGAGTAATTATTATTGTCTCTTGGAAAACCAAGAAAATATCTTGAAAAGGTTGTTAAGCATCCAATCCATTTATTGAAATAGGTGAAAATAGTCATCGTCACAAAGACATTTCATAGGACCTCTGAAACACATTGAAAACAAAATCGAACAGAGTTATAAACAATAACCTTACATTTTGAGATTAATTAATTCAAAATAAACATGATAATCAAAAGAATAGCCTAGTATATTTTCAACAACAAAAAATTACCTAAATTATTTGAGTTTTAAATCTAAGATCAAGGGTACAGGGTACTAAATCTGGTCTTTTAAAAACAAATATAAAAAAATTCTGTGTTACTAATTTTTATGTTTGCTAAACATTTCAAGGGATAGCCAACACAATAATTACCTTATTGAGACTGGAGTAGAAAGTGTTTAGAGAAAACGATATAAAAAAAAGACCCAAACATTTTTAAGGACAAGCTTTCACTGTCACAGACAGCTCCTTAAGGTCTTGGTAGGACTACAAGGTTGACTGTCAACAGTTGATTGTTTTTCAAACTGAACCAGTCCAACCAAGAGCACCAGAGCACCCTAATTTTAACCATGATTTAAACCAGTGTTCATTATATTCCAAATAAGTATTATTTTTGTGAATTTGAATTATTGAAAGTTGTTTAATCTCATCAGATAAAGTGCAGTAAGAATTTACCCCTTTACACTGCCCTGATTTGGCGTGACAAATAATTATTTTGACTGGGACGTGATGTTTTAAGGTTTAAGCAGATAATGAGTCAAGAAAGCTATGAAATTAAAATTTGGTAAATTATAAGTTCACTAGCCCCTAGCAAAAATAATATTAGGGTCAAGAAGGTCAGTTATCATGATGGCAAATCATCTTATTTGTTTAAGCTATCATTGTTTGTGTTCAAAAATATAATACAAATTTCAGTTTAAAAGTAATTATAAAAAATTAGTGTATTTCCTTCTCTCTTTTTCCTGTATTTGCTCTCGGCTGGAGACCAATTTCTGAGAACTTTCAACCCTCAACTTGATACCTTCTACATTAACAGTTTATGATGCCTTTCTCAACAACATATCTCTGTGAGAGTGATTTCTCATTCGTGGTGTACTTGAAATTAAGTACAACAATAGGCTAAATTTAGAGCCGGACCTCCTCGTTTCATCTGGACACCCCGACATCAAAAAGTTGTGTCAAGCCACGTAACCACAGCCTTTTCACTGAAAAACTTTGGGATTCATAATATACCAGCTCTAGAATTACAATTACAATTACAAATTTTTATTTGAAAATAGTGTGTTTAGGTTTACTTTTTTTTTGAACAGATTTGTGAAGAAAATGTATAAAACTTTTCTATAGATTTTTTACAGTAAAATTATGTGTTAAGGCTATAATAGTAGGATTTTCTTTATAGCTTTGTCACATTTGAAATATTTTTGACTACTGATATTTTCCCCCGATAGATTATAAATAGCTCAATATTTTAACCTGTGGTCATATTTTTTTAAAGCCTGTCATTTGGAGATGTTTTTATCTTGGGGGTACATTAAACTTTTAGTCATGGCCAAGGGGTACAATCTAGAGACAGTTTGAGAGCCGCTAGGGTATAAAATAAGATGATTTGAGCTCGATAGGGACTCAACTCAATGTCTCAAAATGATGTGGGGGTGGATAAGTAATGTGTTTGAATCAATGTTTTATATAAATTTTTATTTAAAAATTACACTCAAGGCAAACAAGGAAAGAGAAAGCCATAGGATCGCTAGATACAGTTGGGATGAGGAACTAAGACTACTCTTTAAGGGGTGAAGAAATGAAAAGGCAGACTGTAAACATCATGGTAATAACAAGTGTGTCCTTAAAACGTGACCATAAGTTGTTGGTGGCAGACACAAAGGGATGGGAACGTAGGAGAAAGATAATGGTAAGAAAAAAATAAGAATAAAGCTGTGGAAGCTAAAAAATGGAGAGGATAGAGAGCTGTACCTAAGAGAGGCAAGAAGCTTAGTGACCAAGTATAAGTAGCTGCAGAGGAGGTATGTGAGAGGACAAGTAGGAAGAGGAAGGAGAGAGGAGTTTTAAGAATAGTAATGAGGAAACAAAGGAATAATATAGGCAGAAGAGAAATAGCATGAAGCGAGTGGCATGAGAAGTCAGGACAATTGAATGCAAAAATGGACAGAAATGCTGGAACGTGATGAAGTAAGGTGTTATTTAAACAGGTAAGGAACAGGAGGAATGAGAAAAGACGAGAAGTTGGAATGATGGATGAAGAAAGAAGAACATTGAAACAGGATATGAAGAAAAAGAACCATGGGTGAAAGCAAGAGAAAGAGTAGAAGAGGAGAAAATAGGTCCCACATGGAATTTTACATCTTGAGAGTAAGAGGCAATTGAGTGTAATTCCGAGAGGCCTTGGGTTAATCGTTGATTTTTATAGACTTTTTGTTTTTTCGTAAACTTGCCACTACTGCAAGGTCTATCACTATCAACCACACTAGGGGAAATACTATCGCTATTTACGACTATTAGTTTTTCCTGATCGAATAATTTATGTTTTACAAAACTTGCAATACTCCCTTGATCCTTACTTCTAGGGTTTTCTTTGGGATGTTTATTAGACATGTGATACCCGAGTTTATCACGTCTGCCACGCCATTTACATACAATAAGCACAGTTGACATCTTGTTCGTTCTTAAAAGTCGACATAAAACATTTGTTTCACTAAACCATCTAATTTTTTTATACACATTTATCTATTGTACAATTTACAAACCTTAATAGGTCCACTAAAAACAACAATTTCATGGCTATACAATTATTACAATACACATGTCACGAGTTTAAATAACTGCGCGCACATCGCTGTGTAATTAGGCCATGATATAACGGATGACCTGAATTCAAACTAAAACAAAACATCGCTCACCCTTCCCTACCCTCCACCACCTGCCCACCATAGCTACCAAACACCTGCGGTAGGGTAGTTGACTTATGACTCATCACTCAACTACGCCATTAGCCAGGTTGAATTATTAGATTTTTCGTCTGACTTCTTATCTAGAACTCTGACCCATTTTCTTAGCTCCTAGACACAACTTTTTGTGCTTACACTGACACTGCCCCACTTTGGCATATACTGGTAGTGTCGGGTGTTGAGTGTCATCGGTCCTTTATTTTCCATTCAAATGAAACTACCATATCAGGATCATAACGTACTAAACACGTCAACAAAATTGTTGGACTTTTCCCCGCCCCAAATTTCCCCAGGACTGCTTTAATTTCCTCTGAACCTCGTTTGTGCATTCGGACATATAGTGCACCCCTGACAGGTAAGCCTACTGGTGTCAATGAACAATTAATAACAATATGTAATACACACAAGGAAACGGGAAGGTTGCCATTTCTGGGAGACAACTACATTTTTATAAGGTAGGTAGGCTTACTATAAAAATATATTTGAATTTGAATTTTCCAAACCATGTAGTAGGTAATAATCCTTATTCCCTTCAGCCTATATAACATATTCAATATTTTATTTTGAGTGCTATGGTTTTTTATGAAAATGTTATGTCCTGAGGGAATATTGGATCTCTGAACATATTCTGCGCCACTGGTGGAGGACGAAACACAGAAAGGCACCGGATATGGACTAAATGACTGTAGAAATAATAAAGAGTTACAGGTGCAGTAAGTATACAATGGTTGTAAAGGATGGTGAGAGTAATTTGGAAGGAGAACAAGGCACTGGATGAAGGGAGTTACAATACCTATTTTGAAGAAAGGCGACAGGCAGAGGTGTAAACATTATAGGGGGTTAACGCTGATGCACCAATGTACGAAAATAGAGAAGATATTGAAAATGAGAATAAGAAATAAAATGATAGGAAGGTGGTAAGAGGAAGAACACAGATTTTAGAGAACCAAGGTCTACAAAAGTATTCATCTTTGCCATATGACATCTGTTGAGAAGAAGATATTAGTTTGGCAAAGATTTGGTAATGTTATCTATGAATGTGGAGAAGGCATATGATATTGTGGATAGAAATAAAGTTTGGAAAGTGATGGAAGAGTCCATAGTGGAGAAAGGAGTTGTAATGAGAGTGAAAAGAATGTATGAGGATAACAGGAGTTGTGTTAAGACTGATAGTTGGAGGATGGAGTGGTTTCAAATTTAAAAAAAAATTGAGTGAAGCGGGGGAGTGCCTTCTCACTACTAATATTTGTAATGGCAATGGAAATGGTCAGGAATAAAGTGGCAAGAAAACTCAAGGAAGAACGAATGAAAGACATAAGGTTTGATACATACTTAATGGTATGGAGGTAGAAGGAAAAGGAAGTACAGGAACAGCTACAGGTATGGAATGAGGAAGGGAAAGAGAGTGGGATGAAATTCAGCATGGTGAAGTGTTGGTAATGACAAGGAAGAGGATAAAACCTAGTAAAGTTATAAAGTTGAATGTAGTAGAGTAGAGTAGAGTAGAACTGAGAAAGTACAGGATATAAAACATCTTGGAAGTGTGATTGAGGCAGAAGGTGGAAGTAGAGAGGATCTAATGAGAAGAGGAGAGCACAGAGGATTGTTCTGTAGGTGTGAAGAGACCTGCAATGACGAAGATAAGTGCCAGTGAAGTGTAAGAAAGTGTTGTATGATGCATACTTTGTACCCATTGCCGCATATGCAGCAGAAATATGGACATTGAATGTAACAGTGACTAGGAAAGTGGAGGCTATGGGAATGAAGTTTGTGAGGAGCACATTAGCTGTCACAAGGAGAAACAAGATCAGGAAAAAAGCTATCTGGGAAAGAGTGGGAGTACAGGAAGTAGGTCTACATGAGATAGTAGAGGAAGCAAGACTAAGATAGAATGGGCATGTAATTAAGATGGGGAAAGAGAGTATACCAAAGAAAATTTTGTAAATTAAGTATGTAGAAAAAAATACCACAAGGGAGGCCAAAAAATACATGGGAAGAGTAGATAAAGAAAGTGTGCAAGTGAGAGGACAAGAATGGAAGCAAGTAAAGGAGGGAAAATGGTGGAAGGATAGAGGAAGATGAAGGTATTTTACTTAAACTGACCCAAACATAGGCTAGAAACAGATTATTATGATGACTCGGGTATCACAAATCCATCAATATTCCAACATTTTTATCAGTTTTGGTGGAATCCCTTTCATTTTCCCAATTTTCCAAGTGACTGGGAACCCTGTTTATTTGGTGGTGCTGGTTTGTGTAGCTCCATGATTGTGACAAAATACCCACCTTTGATGCCAACAGATGGTGCCCCTGCTGCAACAGCTGCGAGTGCATATTCAATCTGCACCAACTTCCCAGAAGGACTAGAACATCAAACAAAATAAATTAATATTAATTCCAAGGTGTTTTTTCAAATAACATTTAAAAGTATGTGGAGTTAAGAAGTTGTAGAGCTAAACTGTGGATCTCAGCAACTATTTCCAGCCTGCGGCTGGATGTTTGGTAGAATGCCTCAAATTTACGCTATCCTTCCACCTTTCTCCTTTAATCTCTACCATTATTTTCTCACTTGCACACTTTCTGTAATCTGATCTTTCCATTGCTTCCTTGGTCTCCCCTGCAGACTTTTTCCTACTTCATCTCCACCATTTGTAGCATTGGGCTACAAGAATTGAAGAGAAACTTATTTCTTACCCCATTGCACCACTCCCAGCGCCGATGCAGAACACCAACGCGAGAAAATATTATTATTATTATTATTATTATTAGCACCGCGTCTTACTAAATACTTCTCGTTCAGGTTATACGCACTTACGCTAATGTGTAATGGTAGGGTGATTGTGAGATGAAATGGAGGACCTACAATTTAACATGGAATCCGAACCACGGCGGAGGCCTGGCATTCCCCACATTCACAAGATGTCTTGTCAGAGGTGAAGGAAGGGTTTGGTAATCAGATAAATCTGTGCCGGGACCGAGGATTGAACCCCGGCCCCCAGCATAGAAGTCTGACACCTTACCCCTAGACCGCCAGGTCACCGAGAAAATATCAATCACAACTACGCGCACCTGTGGCCTGAATTAGACTGACCACCAGTTTTGTTATGTAGTAGTGACAAAAAACTTGAGATGCAAAGAGCTCTAGAGGCAAAGACACTCTACTCGTCTATGTTCTAGAATAATCTTGAAGCTCTAAGAAACTTTGAAGCTATGTTGTCATGCGCGTATTGTTCCCGAGTGTTCCATATGTTGTCCCCCACAGTTTTTCCCGTCATCTATTCTCTCTGGGTTGTGTAGTATATATAGTGGTGCCAGGACATCTTGTCGTCACTATTGGACTTGATTATATTTGGGGAAGGAGAAGCCTCGGCTTCAGATTGTTAAAATGTAAGGTCTAAATTCTCTTTGGCAGTTTTAGTATATTTCGCCTTTATTTAAAACGTTTGTTGCATATTTCAAAATTCTCTTTGGGCCATTTCTTAAATGCTTTAAATAAAAATAAGATCTGTTTTTTTATTTTCTACATGGTTAACTTGTAACTTAGTCGTGTCAATAATATCGATTGTTGAGATAATGTCGATTTAATTACTTGCTCTGGGAGGGATCGATCATTGAACTTAGGATATTATCGATATTTTTAACTTTGTGAAATAATGTCAATATTGAGTTCTATTAGTTACATATTTGTTATTTTGACCTTTTGTAAATAATTTGAACTTATTAACTGGGCTTAAATTTACATTATGCATAGAATGATCTTATTTTACTATGAAATTGTTAAGCTTCAACGCATGGTTAGTTAATTGTCTTTTGAGAAGATCTATGGAATATTTTGTTATTATAATGAGATTGTTTAGCGTTAACCGCATAATGGAATAGGGGGTAATTGTTATGAGATTATTAAGATATTTTTGGATCAATTCTTATGTTTTATAAGAAATGTATTTTGCTAGTTAACTAACGGGGATAAAATTAATATGACTGTTATTCCGTAATGAAACTTTACTAATGGAAGTCTTGATGTTATGATAAGGTTGTTGTTGAGCTAAGGCCACATTTGATTATCTTGTTGTTCTTTAATGCTGGCGCTCAAAATAATTTATGTTTTTTCTTTTAAAAATTTGCATGTCGTTAGAATGTGGGAATGGTAGTGTGTCGAAAGCCTCTTGTATATTTCAAAGATTATCTCCATATAATATATGATATTAACTTCTTGATGAATAAATATCAACTTAAAACTAGTTTGTGCATTTATTAGTCTAATGGTTCACCCTACCCATAGGTAGTGTATTTTTACATGTCTTTTCGTTTTACTGTAATTTTGGGATATATATATATATATATATATACACACACACACCTTTTGGTTAATGAGCTCTAGGAGGTTGACTGCTCATATATTTACTTCCGCAACTGGTGTGGGTTTCGAGATCTGAGTTTCGAAAGTTTTATCTCAGGCATTCAAAGGACAGAACTCCAATCGCTCACTCTTATTGCCCCTTTTTTTGCCCCCTTGTTATTCATTGTTTTTTGGACCTTCTGTGTATTCTTTATTTTAGTCAAGGAGGGTTCACATTCTCTCATTTTCCCTCCTCATTACATGACCATAGGCCTACCATTTCAGTCTTGCTTCTTCTACTATATCATACATTCCTGTACTCCTACTCTTTCCCAGATAACTTCAATCCCAATCTTGTTTCTCCTCGTGACAGCTAATATGCTCCTCACAAACTTTATTCCCACGGCCTTCCCTTTCCTAGTCTTTCTTACATACAATGTTCATATTTTTTCTGCATATGTGACTATGGGTACAAAGTATGTCCTATTAAGCATGCCCTTGCCCTTCAAGGGCTCTTCTCTTCCCAGTCGGGAGTATTGAGGTTTGATTTTTCCTAAAATAGTTTTCCACTCTCCCTCCACACCAAGGCAAGTACATGTCCTCTAGATTCAACCTTCCTCATACTTAACTCATTAGCGTAATTAGTAGGTCTACATGCTGTGGTGCAAAAAAAACTTTAGTAATAGGAGTATTTTTACCTTTTATAAAAGAAAGTGAAACCATTCCCTAACCACTATTTTAAATGATTTAGACTGTTTGTCTGTGCAAGATAATAATGTAACAATACATGTTTGGCATTAATCTACCTTGCAAATAATGTGGAATTCTTAAAATTGGGTCATAAAAAATTAAATACAAGTTTAAGCTTGGTAGGCCCCTATATATGTTATTTACTTAGCATACCTAAATCTTGTCAGAGAGAAATTATTATTGTTAAGATTCCATTATTGCAATACAATAAAATGAACGCACTAAAACTCAAAGATGGCTGTATCCGAATAGTCAAGTATACTTGACTTGATGCAGACTTTATGACTTTACACTTAACACGCACTTGAGATCGAAGACTGCAACAGACTATTTGAACAGCAAAATATCCTTTTCACACCCTTGTGTTCGCAATGCTGCTTCCCACCAATGATCTTAGGAACTATTTTAAAAGCCATTTATCAGCCCGAATTATCGTAAGCTTCTTACAGATTTGTGGCGACTTATTTTCACTGCATATGACAAATTTGCCAAACTATCCAACACAACAAAATACAACTCTACAACACTACAAGGAAATCAGTATATTTAACGTACATTATTAAATATCACATTACTCTAGGAGCTCTCTCTCTAGTAGACGAAAAATTAAACAATTGCCGATCAAACACCGCATCGACGGCGTGTCAAGGGTAACTTGCTGTCGCCCTTGGACTAAAGGACGTGTGAGGGGTGTATTAGCAAATTTCTTAACTATTCAGACAGATCTGCACTTTGATCACGTGATTGCTAATGCAACTAACGAGTGAACGTCAAGGGTCGACGGCGCGGGAAGTAGACTATTCGGATACAACCTTGTCTTAAATTTTGCATAAGTCATTTTTTTAAATTTAACTTAAGAGTTTGCAGACAATTTTTCAAAGTTATTACACCGCAAAATAATTGATTTTCAATAGGGCCTACCACTTGAGCACATTAGGACGACATAAAGAATAGATACCTACACAAACTAGATATAATAAGAAAAGATTTAAAAACAGACAATTTAAAAAGCTGGGTTGAGATATATAATATATGGTATTTTACATTTACTCACCTAAATGTCGTCAAAGAGAAACTATACCTCTCAGATGCCATGATTACGAAGCATATAAACAAAAAAACAAGGCAATAAAGTAAGTCTACAAAAAATAAAACAAATTAACCAACTTCTAAAACTTAAATTCTATCAATATATTTTTATCAAATGTTAGATATATTTATATATTTTTATGCTCAAATTCCATAAAAAAAAAGTAATTCATAGTTTAGTTACCGATTTTATGGAATCAATAAAAGTTTTATTTAAAAATTGAAAATATTTGTTTTTTCCAAAGCCTTCTTCTGTCATCGACTCGATAATAATTATATCGACTATTAGCAGCTTCTGCTATTTGTTTACAAAATAAAGAGTTTGTATTCCCCCTATTTACCTATTAAATCTCAAAATAAACACAATTTTGTACCCACAATAAAATGTATCTACCATGGTGAACATATATTTTATTTGTTACAGACATTACTTTCTGGAGAAATGTCAACTTTACCAAATTCAAGAGCATCCCCAATGTCTGATGTTGCTTCTGAGACAGGATTTACCACCCTTTCTTTAAGAGACAAAGCTTTGATTAAACGAAATATTACTAGACAGCATAACAGTAATTTCAGGTAAACAATTATCTATTATGAAAAAACTAATTCCTTCTACCATTACTAAAAACTATGTCTTTAACTTAAAAGCTAAAACGTCCATAACTTAGAAATGGATAGTAGTTTTTTCAACCATTATACCGAGAAAATAATTTAAAACTCATACTTTTAACACAAATTTTATTGGGAATAGCGCGAAAACTTCCGTTTTTAAAAATTCACACTTTTAACATAAATATTATTAGAAATAGTGTGCATTAGATAAGCGCTAGTTCCTTGTCAAACAATTAATTTTATTAGTAGGTAATAGGAACAAAAATAATAGGAAATTCAAATTGTACCAGTATTACGATTCTTTTTAAATTAATTTATAATTATAAGATTAAAAATTTACTTAGTAAAATGACAGGAAAAAGTTCACACATATTTTGACTAAAGATGAAAAACCATGACAACTACAACATTTTAATTTTTTTCATAACAAGCACAACTTTTGCAAATCAATATATTTAATTTATCATTGCGTTGATATTGGGAGAGGAGTATTTCCAATTATTTTCAACATTTATAGAGCATGGCTTGCTAAGGAATTTTCAAAATAGAACGTGTATTAAGTGCAACAAAATATTCAGATTACCTGGTGGTATTGAGGCTACTTTACACTATGGTAAAAGGAGGCAATATGTATGTAGCATGCTCTCATGTTGCCGCAAAGTAGGGTTTTGCCTCCCTTTCCGCCGGCAATGGGAACAAGGCAACAACTCTGTTTGACTTGGCATATTGTTTGTTGTATTTCATGCTGCTGTTTTGGGTATTTTATTGTTTGTACTGCATAGTTTCAGTGTTTCAAGATGTAATTATTAATTATTAGTCAAATGAATTTAATTACACGTACCACATACAATAATTTAAAATCCAAAGTTTTGTTTACATAAAATAAAAGTTCTGTCATTTATTGCATTACAGTACTCTATTTGTACTTTAGAATAATTACTAACAAACCTTATTTTATATCGATTCTGCACTTCTATTTGCAGTAATTTGGATTTGTTTTTCTGCTCTTACCCCCTCCTCCTTCGCCTGTTTTCGTATTAGCTGACATTTTGGTAATCCAACCATCTGTCGGTCCCGTTTAGGTTGGATTATTGAGACTCTACTATACTTATATGTGTTTATCATGAATATTAATGTTGTTGGGAAGCGTTTTTGTTGTTATAAACCCTTTTTTCAAAAAAATATGTAAATTTATTGCATGTTACTTCTTTTCACTATAATTTTCATAGCTGTATTATATTCATTTTAGTCTTCATTTATATTTTAATCAGAAATTTATGATTATATTGTTTTACTCTTATTTTGCTGTCAGTCAATTTATTTATAATTTTTTTATACCCGCCTTCTAATTTTCTATATTTTTACATTACAATTATTATTAGCTTATTATTAATGTAAATTAACCGCTCATAAAAAATGTTACTTTCTCTATAATACTATGCTAAAATCTACATAGCTCATATAAAATAAAATAACTAAAAAAATAGTCTGCATAAGAAAAATTGTTCTTGCTCTTTTACATGTACATACAAACCTTCAAATAAAAAGAACACTCAGCCCTCATTATGGGTATGGTGAACATAAGTAAATGTATTTTCCCTTTTTTGAGAATAATTAAAGATAATCTGGCCCAAAGTAAATGAAATATGTTCCACTAATTCTTTTTAGATTCACTGGAATATTTTAAACTATTTTGTTTATGTTACCTTAGGTTTCTTTTTCAAATGTAAATGTTTATCATTAAACTAGTATGTAATATACTGATTTCAAAGATATTTTTTCAAAGAAATAAATGCATAATTTAGTAAAACTACAAGTAGTCTACTGAATTTCACAGATTTGTGAAAAAAAATAGAGGAGATATATGAAGGGGGGAAGGGTGTTTCTACCTGCATTGCAACACACATGAAAACATGATATCAAGTAGATTTATTTATGTTAAATATTTCTAAAAGGGTTTTTATTAACATTAGTTAAATTATGTTTTAAGGCTTTGTGAATTTTGAGAGTTACTAATAAGCTTATAGCCCAAGCATTTAGGAGGATTAAAAAAATACATTATTAATAATTTTGAGAGGTGTTTGAACCAACAAAACATCCTACTCGGTACAGCCCTGAAATTTAGATTACAATAATACATTCCTTCATTTATATTTAAAGTTAATTATAATTTTTCACTATCACATATAAATGCTCCGCTAACTTAATATCTCTGCTACTTTATTTTGTAGCTATAATATGTTGTTTCCATGTAGGTACAGTAAGCCCATGGCTTCTTTGGTGCTGATTGACAGCTCACAGCTGACTTCTGACAGTCAACATTTAGGTATATACCTACATTTTGACTGTCAGAAGTGACAGCCGCTAAACACATGTTTTTGCAGATCATATGGTTCGGCGTAGGGATACATAATTTGGTCTAGTAACTTTTCAAAGCTGTCAGTCAGCACCAAAGAAGCCATGGGGCTACTGTACATATACCCACTTTCAACTATGAACACCAGATGATTGCACATATTGTAGACTTGCTGTCCAAAAAGTACACAGCTATTTATATAATTAAATAATATGAGATACCTGTTGCAATCAAGAATTACCTACTTATTATGAGAATGTGTAAAATTGTTCATAAAAATGTAGTAAAACGGACTAACTCTGTTTTTATTGTTTATCAGAGCTGGATATGTCCCTGTACATGAACAGTCTCTTCATAAGACTGGTCTACGAGGAAGGAAAACCTATGCTTTCTGGACGTTAGTGATGTTGCTCTTTGTCTTGTCATTGGGGAACCTGCTGTTGACCTTTATAATTCTGGGCGTGCTTCGACTAGGACAAGGCATGGAGAGCCTTGAACTAGTCCCGGAGGAGTCTCTTGTCGTGTTTTACGGAAATACCGACTTGGATACAATTTACAAACGGGACGGCAAACTGGAAGGATTTGACGAATGTCCTGTTGAATTAACCGGTGACAGCGGCTCAGTTTTTATCAATGTCATAGACAGCGGTGGAAAAGTAGATCCTAAAATCTCTGTTGGACTCAACAGTACATTCATTGCTGGCATTAAATCTTTTGAAGTACGAGACCCGACGACAGGACACCCCATTTTCTCTACGGGTTTTCCAAACTTTGGCCTTCCTCGAGGAGTTGAGCATTTGGATGTAAAGATGGTCCAAACTCACCGAATAACGAGTCCTGTATCATCCGGTCTTGACATACAAGCGGATAAATATGCTTTCCTGCGCGGTAACGAAGGCACACACGTGGACGGAAGGGAAATTGTATGGTCTGCCGATCAAGATATATTTCTGAAAAGTGTTAACGGAAGTGTGATCCTGAGTGGCCGTGAAGGTGTGTCCCTGGATGTTAAGAATATCCCGGTCGCCCAAGTCAACCCCTCAGGAGGAATCTCTAGGGCTGCACAGTTCAAGGTGTGCGTGTGCATGCCAGGAGGCAAATTGTTTCGTGTTCCTGTACCTGTAGAGAAACGCATACAAGCCAGTTGTAATCATGTAGAAATCTCATCCAAGGTCAATCCTTGCATGTAAGCTGATATAAACTTAGTAGGTAAGGTGTGTGTTAACAGTTATTTACCTAATACAGCAAGCAAATTAATACTCCTATTTATGTAGTAAAATACACAGACCCTACTGTGCATTGTTCATTATTGGCGGATGTAAACCTATTATGAAATTTTGGGGGTCTATAAAGTGTCCAAATGCAAGTTTATAATGCTGCCCTAATCTTCCTCCCCAGTTTCTGTTAGTTGGTAGATATGTTTTATTTGTTTTCAAAACAGTGTTCTGATCTATGAGCGATGTAATTTATATAATACACACTCATGGTTGAGGTTGCACAAATTGATATCTACACTAACTTGATGCAATGAGCTCAAAATCAGAAAAGCTAGATAAGTATCCAACATAGGTTCTTAAATGTTTCCCCAAATTCCCATTTTTAGACGCTAGTGTGGACGTAGATGTAACGCTGTCAGCAACTTTTCCAACATAAGTATTAGCTTAGCACATTCAACTCAGAGTAATTTTTATCCTATTTCTGGGTGAATTCTTTTGTAGTTTAAACTTCATCCTTGCTAGCTATAGGACAAGGTTTCATGTTGAAAAATGAATGGCGGTGTATTATTACAGCAAAAAATAAAAAGATTTCACGGATCTTTGACGGTATTTTTTGTCGGAGTACACAAGTTTATAGAAATAATTAACAGGTTTTATACTTGACAATATATGTTATAATAATTAAGAACATGACTCAACTGCTACACAAGTTCATAAGCATAGACACGGATCAGATTAAAAAAACCGAACCCATTTAAAAGTGGTACCAACCTAAACTAGAATATCACCGCATAGAATTGCCTATTTTAACATACAGACTCTCATACTGACTTCATATATAATGGATTTGAAAATACACAAACACTGAATGTATGGTACTGGAAATATAACAGTAGCCACCCTGGTTTTATATTTATATGTTTTATTAACAATTTTCTTAAGTTATTGTGCACATAATTTGAATATAATAAAACACTTTTTTTGTTTTGTGTTTTTTTGCACCCAATGACCATAAAAACTGAATATTAAGGAGTTCAAGTGAAGTTTTAAGATCACTTTGTATACCACTGAATGCTGGAATCTTTACAGTCCAATATTCATAGGAAGGGCCTTATTTGACAGCTGAAAATGTTACTAAATATACTTTTATGTAATTTTATTTATGCTTTAACTATTGAATTGTATTAACGCCTATAAAATAACACTAATAACATAGTTAAATGTTAACATTGTTGGCCGCAAAAAAAAAAGTTTGTATTTTCAAAACGCTCTTCTTATGAAAATTGAAACTCTAAACAAGATATTCAACTTGAATAAGTTAAGTAGGCCTATTTACAGAAAACATTTGTATTTTATTTTATATCTAGTCTTATTTTAATGTTGTGAAAGTAATCACATGATCTCTTTTATTTCTTTATATTGTATATAATGACATAAAAAATACATTTATTCTAGTCTAATTTTTGTGATCTTTAAGAATCTTTTCTAGTGACAGTCAACTCTCAATTTTACGACCTTTCACGGTTCCCTGGAAAAGGGTTGTTATTTTGAAGGGGTCGTTATTGGAATTTTAACCGATTTTGTTCAACCCCGACCCTCATACGCAAAATTTGCATTTTTTTTATAAAACACGTGAAAAAAAACCCTACTTATTTCTTGAAGAAGTCCATAATGGAGGCCTGCTTCTTCTCAGCGCCATCGAGGGTGCCCCAAACTGTGATATCATCTGCTGCTATGTAATCCTCATACGTGCAGTCTGGGGCTAATCTCTGTCACATTTCCTCATCTCACAGCCAGGTGAAAGTCAGGTGGGCAGACGAAGGTGATGTTGTTGAGCCAGGCTGCGGTTCCATGGAGGGGCCTGGCTGGGAAATGGCGTCCACTGGCAGTGGTGGGAAACACACGGACGGCAACGTCTTCGTTGACTGGTAGGACAAAGTGGGCGTGTCGGAAGCAGTTGGCGATTACCGCCGGTCTCGCGGCCCTTCAACTGGCGAGGATTCTTTCCATGGTCCTGAACACATCCCACTTTTTGACCTCATTGCTCGTGTCAAGATTCCACACCATACTCCGCACAAGCATCTAGCAGAACTTCACCTTCATTTGCTGAATTATTCCCTGGTCCAGGGGCTGAAGTATGCTGGTGGTGTTCTTTGCCAGAAACATCAGAGCAGTATATGTGGGACAATTGTCGATAAAGAGCACAACTTTTCTATTTGCGGCGTCCATCTTCAATTGAAGCCACCTCATGAACACCCCCGAGGTCATCCATGCCTTTTTATTAGAATCATAGTCACAAGGCGGGATGTCGCCCTTGAAACCCCGGGGTTTCTTGAACTTCCTGATCACGAGAGGCTTCATCTCATCGCTTCCGTCCATTTTGCAGCACAGAAGGAGGGTGAGGCGATCCTTGCTCCTCTTCGCACCCTTGCATTTATCCCCTTTCACAGCAAGAGTGTGATCTAGCATGAAATTATAGAACATCCCCAACTCATCAGCATTGTGTACATCTTGAGGCTGATAGTGCCTAAGGGTGTTTCGGAGCAAGGGCATCCACTCCCTCACCTGTTGGTTCGACCAATGTGCTTTCACCGACAACCTTGTGGCTGGATATTTTGTGACGCACTTTGAAACGCTCTAGCCACCCACTTGAACACTTAAAATTTTCTATACCTAACCTCAGGGCAAATTCATCAGCCTTCCTCTGCATCATTGGTCCGTTTATAGGCACGTTTTGTGCTCTATGCTGCCTGAACCACTCCAACATAGCCTGCTCCAGATTTGCGTGGTTTGCACCCTTCAAATTTTTGGCCTTTACATTGTGACCTTCCTTCTGCACTGCATTTACAATTTCTTCTCTCATTTTGATAATCGTGAAAAGTGTCGCCTTAGGGATGCCATGCCGCCGCGCAATCTCCGTCTTTGTAATCGTCTTCTCATCCAATTCCTGGATGATCTCGTACTTCTTCATGAGCGTCAAGAAGGTCCTCTTTCCACTCATTCTGTCTAAATTATAAGTTCGTATCAAATAAAAAAATAGTGTGGGTCATCAAAAATCGTTCACAAAATCAAACCGAAATAACAATGGCAAAAACAATAGTGTGAGTTGTCAAAAATCGTTCACAAAATCAAACCAAAAACGTAACCAAATCTATAATCTAAATAATAATGACAAAAACAAACCTAGCGCGTGATGTAGCAGCAGTTGCACGCAAGGAAACATTGCTATGCTTGTGGGAGGGGGTGGACATAGTCAAATGCTATTGGCTGGCACTGATGGGTGGTGTCTATTTTTATACCTGACCTACCCCAGTTACTAGCAATAGAGTGCTCACAAAGATAACCACAACGCAGCGACCTAAATAAGTGCATCAAACACATTTTACAGCCAATTTCCTTAAAATTTTTGAACCTTTTATCCGCGGTTCGCCATAAAAGGGACATTATTCCAGGGGTCGTAGAGTCGAAAGTTGACTGTATATCAAAATCTCTACCTAGTGAAGCTGACTGTGGTAGTGATGGTTTGAAGAGTAACATGTATTTGTATTCAAATATTGTATGTTCTTTTATTGAACCTCGACAAAGATAATCTAGACTACGATCACTTCATTTGTCATTCATTGAATTTGAAATGGTATTTTATCAAGAAATGTTTATTTAGATTCAAACTAAGTGTTGATTAAATTAATTCATATTATGGTTATTTAATGAATTAAAATGTCAAACCTCTTTTGTTGTTGTAACTTTTAATTTCTTTTCTAAGGACACTGATTTACAGGGCCAGGATTTTGAGGTCTTTTTTTTTTCTCACAGACAAATTACAATAGCTACATACCTTCTGTTCATGATCCTCTGGATGTGCAAATTTATATTTTATAGATCATTTTTGAGTAATTTTCAAAGCATTCATATAGATTAAGAATATTTTTAAATACCACATTCATTGTTTTAATGCATACATTTTTAAACACACATCATTCTGTCGATGTGAGAAGATAATGTAGACAATGAACTTTGTATCTTCTTTGCCTTAGTGGTTGTGAAATACACATTCCTGGTGGGAGCCCGCAACTAGGCTTGACGAGGGTTGTGTTGGTCTACTACTTTTGAAGCAGATATTGTAAATATGATATTTGGCAGAATGGAATAATTCACTTTAAAAAGACTTTTCATTGGATATGTATTTTCAATAAATGTCGAAAAGTGTGTGTTTTTGTCCAATTTATTAGGTAATTTTTTTAAAAACTTTCAAGTCATTTTTTAGAATTCTTTGATCATTTTCAGGTCATCAAAATCCTAGCTCTGCTGATCATTAAGATAAATATTTGTTTATATTTCCTTTTATTTTCCCTCTCTCTCTCCTCTATAGTATTATGTATCCTATACTTCTAATAGTGTAGAAATAATGTACAGGGTGGTTCTCACTTATAGAATAAAAAATTTAAAAAGGTATTTTAGTAGGGCTTACCCTCTTAATTTGTTCATTTATTAGAGTTAATTATTATGATACAATTTCAGATGTATAGGAATGTATTTAGGGGTAGCACAAGCATTACAAAGACTAAGTAAACAGCCACTATTTGGAAAATATATTAATAATGCCACTCTAATAGCATTATCTCTCAAACAACAAAGTTTTTTACTAGCAACACTAATTAGCAGGCACTTTAACTTTTGCTGGCATTCAGTGTTTCCTTCTTAGGGTCGGGATATTGTGAATGACGCTGTTCGACAACTTGTAAAAGGTATTGATCCTCGATGTGGTAATGGCTGTGTTGAAGTCTTGCATCAAGAATACTCCTGAAATTGTTGAAGGTGGAATGGAGCAGGGGGAGGCAGCCCCCATTGCCCACCTTCCTCGTTAGGAATGTATTATATCCCCGCTGGGAAAACTTTACTCCACAATTACACTAGCCAAATAGCAAGCTGAAAGATTACCTTTCCTCACTATAAATGATGGCGGAATCCCATTTTCAAATCTTTACTTAAAGAGTACTACTCCAAATATCTTCTAGGGTTGTCCAAATTTCAAAAATTTGCTGAAGAGAAGATCACTCTAAATAGCCTCTAGAGACATATAATTTTCCAGTTGAGGACTTCAAATAGCTTCTGGAGCAGCCCTGGACAAAATGGGGCCTGTAAGTTCTAACTATCTATCTACAAAAAATAATTAATGCTAAAAATACCAGAATCAAACATTATATTATTTTGAAAGTATGAGCGATTTATATTCAACACAAATCTATGTATGAACTTCAACTAGAGATGATAGACCTGCAGGTAGTGTAATCCAGATTGGAGAGAATTACAGCATCGTGAAAAAATATGCACATTTTACAATCTTCTAGATTCTGACAAATTTGCAAACATTTAAGAATTTGCTCAGAAAAATGCTGGTTATTTATGGATCAGACTATTTAAGTGGACAAACTTTCTACTAGCTCGGTAAAAACTCCTTCCAATTAAGCATTAGCGATGAACATTTAGAAGCCGCTTTATGAACCTAATCTTTATTTACACCCAAGATTAAATAAATACTGAAAAGATTGCTATCTTCTCACAAAGCTCTGTTTTACTAGAAAATCATGTATTTTTTATGTTATCTATACAACTATTGTTATTTATATATCAAATTCTCAATACAGCCCTTCGGCCAACAAACTTTGCCTAAGCTACAGACAAGGTATACACCAGATCCACAGCCACGGGTTAAAATGGCTAGGCTTATTGGAAAAGCTTATCCAACACGGGGATTGCTACATGCAGTCCTAAGTGACAACAGCTATCAAGCAGGCATTTTAAAAAACAGTTCAGTCTTAAGAAGATTTTACTAGACAACACACAAAAATTGTCTTCTAATGTAAATAAACTGGCTTCCACAAAGTTAGGTTCAAGTAGTGGCTTCACCCCCTTCCCATGAGCCAACCATCCCCAACCTCGAATGAAGTATGCATGCTGCAAATTACAAAGAGAATATAAAATACAAAAGTCACTTTCTTGTTCCAGTGAATCCTTGCAAATTTTCTAGTTGTAAACAATCTTCAAATACTGTCGATTGTGAGTTGGGGGTGGAGGGGTATAATGGCTGACACCTGGACTATTGTGTTCGGAACAGCACCCCTTTACAATGAACAATTTGAAAGTGCTGTTATTGAGGACTGCAGAGCTAAGTGTCTGGTGTATACCTTGTTTGGCCTAGGCCTGTTCTAGAGGCATCTATTTGTTTTAAATCCAGGCAGTGGTCACTCAAGACTAAAGAGCTTCTTTTTAACAGCATCTAATTTTCCGATAATTCCCAGGTAAGGTCTTCTCTAAATAGTTCAAGGGTGCATCCAATTTTCAAAAATTTTATGAAGGGAAGACCATTTCAAAAAGCTTCACATTTTCTTGAGCAGTACCCCTAGATATCCCCCTTTAACTTGGTGAGCCAAGCCCCTCAAAAGACCCTTTATTTCTAATTGTGCCCCAAAAAACACACACGAACAAGGTTCCACCACTAACTGTATATCAATACACATTATAGGCTTAAGTATTTCAAATTATCTGTTTGTTTAAAGTTTTGTTATATTTGTAAGAAGATACAATAAAGGGAACAAACACAATTTACAATGAAAAGAAGAACACTGTTCACACTTTACATTGCTGCCACTGGACAAAGAGGTAATGGTTGGCTCTTGAAGAAAATCAAATGTTATCGCCGATTCCCCATACCTAGGTTTTATTCTAGCAGAATTCATCTAAAGGGAGTATGAAATGTGCAACACAACTTCCTTAAAGAGTGAACCAAAAAAAACAAAAGGAAGATAAATAAAATTTGTAAAGAATGATAGGACACTTATATTGCAAAATGTACAAAGCAATAACTAAGGACAAACACAGGGAATGTATTGAAGGTGTAAACAATTATTTTTGACAACGAATTCCAGTTATTCCCAACTGATATTCATAAAAAATATAAATTTTTATAATTGCATCTTACTACTAGTACAGGTTATATCCAAATCCAATAGCATGCTCTGATGCACCCTGAAGGGGAGCATGAGAGCAAGTTCCAACACGTACCGACCAATTGGTCACACCGTGTGGTTCGCAAGAATTTAGGAACGGGTTGTCGCGTTTCGCGAAGTTCTGAAACAAAGAAACAGATATTACATATTATTAGTAACATAGGGGGATAAGGGGGGGTAAGAAATTTGAGAAACCGAATAAGGGTTTTTAGAGTTACGTGCGGAGACACTACTCTATGGGGGGCTGGTGAGTGCCTCCCAAACCACTGTTATCACATCTCGCTTATCCGAGCAGGGCTTTGGGATGTTGATGGCACCCACCAGGGTCAATGACGTAGTTCCCAAGCCCCTGGATAAGAGGATTGGTGGCACCGGGAAGTCTAGCGGAGAAGGACTGCGCCAGTCCCCGGAAGTGGTCTTTGATGGTAGGCATATCCAGGTCGCAATGTAGAGTCTCATTCCGGACATACCAAGGTGCGCACACAATGATCCTCGGACACACGCTCTGGAATATCTGCATCCTCCTCATATACGTGTCCGCCAGGTGGCCCCAAGCGGGACACGCATAGTCGAGGATCAGTCTGAGCAGCTGCTTGTACAGCGTCAGACCGTTCCTTGTTGACAGGGCGCTACGCCTGTTAAGCAGTGGGCCTAGAATTCCCAGCCTTTGCCTCGCTTTGCTTAGTCTCTCGTTGCAGTGTAGTCTCCAGGTCAGTTTGGTGTCCAGCGTAAGTCCCAGGTACTTGGCGCTGTCCGCCCATCTGATCTGTTCTCCGAACAACCGGAGTGGGGCTGGCCTGTAGTACTTTCTTTTCCATGTGAAGAGCACTGCGGTGCTCTCCTCCACGTTAATACTCGTTCTCCAGGTAGTCAGCCACCCCTCCAACTGCGTCTGGAGTCGCCTCTCCACCAGCTGCCCTCGCCATGACTCCGCTACTAGAGCCGCATAGTCCGCATACAGTGTCAACTCGGTGCCTGTGGATTTTACAGGTTATATGCACATGCACTAATTATGCTAATGAGTTAGGGATGAGGGAGAATGAATTGAGAGGAATTGTAAGGGCATTTGCATGGAGGGAGATATGAAAACCATTTAAGGAAAAAATTTATAGTTAAATGAAAGCTTATACATCTAGGATGTTCCCATACATTTTGAATTTTAAAAATGTACTAAGGGGAACTGCAGTTTCAATCATTTTGATTACACAAGTATTTACTTTGAGGAATAATTAGAGATATTCTTATATAAAATTTAACATATTCACCCACCTGGTCTAACAGGCTTATCTCGTGTCGGCTTAAACTGGCGAAGATAGGGAGATCGAGGGTGTACTGAGGGTGGTTTTTCCTAAATAGTTTTCCAATCTCCTTCCACACAAATGTGGGTACATTTCCTCTAAATAAAGCCTTCCCAATCGCTAGCCCATTAGTGTAATTAGTATATAAGCATATAACCCAAACCGGTAGTAAGAGACAGTGCCAAAAAAAACTATATTTATCAAATTAAGTTATTATCTGAACAATCGATTATTTTCATTCTCTACAATATACAATTCTAGGGGTGTGTGAAGCTTCAAAATAAATGCCATCTTCGACTTTGCTTCAAAAAAAAAAAATCCAGCTTCGACAATCATGAAGCCCCGCTAATCAAAATATTGAGAGCTAAAATATTTAATCTATGGTCAAATAATCCCATTCTGAGTTGTTGTATACTTAAAATTCATATGGGAAAAAATAGAAGTAATCGACTATTACGGTATGTAAGTTGTGATAATAACTTAGTTTCGAATTGAAAATTTAGACTTTGCACATCCCTATAAAAGTCTAATAAAAAAAATAGGAATGAATGGGATGAGTCAAAATATCAAGAACAGGAAATTAAAAAAATCATGCCTTAGAATCATTTTAGATTAAAAATATATTTTGCTTTCTAAACTAATGTGGTAAGACTTAGGGGAGTGCGAATAGCATTTTATAAAATCAAATAGCAATATTTTGAATATATATTGAATAGTAGAAATGAAATAAATCAATTTACATTTTTTATGGAAATTATTTCTATTAGTCAGTTTCTTTTGAAAATTGTGTTTTAATTGATCTATTGGAAGAGTGCAAAAGAATTTTAAAAACAATTTTTTACCATTCTTAAATGTCCTTTGGTGTTAACACCTCTTTAAGGTTATCTAGGTTTTAAACACCTTAAAGATAATTTAGGTTTGAAACCTCTAAAATGTTCTCAAGGTTTGAAACCCCTTAAAAGTATTCTATGTTAAAAATCAGCTGGCGGTGGTTTTTCCTAAATGATTTTCCACACTCCCTCCACGCAAATGCAGGTTCACTTCCTCTAATTCAACCATCCCAATTCCTAATCCATTAGCATAATTAGTACTTAAAGCGTATAACCCGAACGGTTAGTAAGACGCGGTGTTAAATATTATTATGTTAAAAATCCCTTTAAACTTGTTAAAAGCTCTTTAACGCTCATAAATAGTTTACCTTGGCAAGCAACTTCATTAATATATTACCATCTGTTTTCATCACAGTCAACCAAAGTGATAGATGTCAGCTGTTGGCGTAGTGATATATTAGGGATTACTTCTAGTAACATTTCGAGCTGTCATTCAGGTAAACTTAGCTCGTGAATGACTTATATTCCTGCGTGGAACACATAAAGAGTAGAGTTTCAAATTTTGGCAAGTATCAAACTCCAGCCATAGATATTCACTCTGTTAAATACAGCCAAGGAGGAGGATTTGGCAAAACTCAGAGAGGAAAGAATAGGAAATAAAGGAACAACTACAAGAATGTAGTGAGGAAATGAAGAGTGTGAACAGACGGTAATGACAAGAAAAAGGCTAAGGCCTGATAATAAAGCTATAGGGTTAGATGGAGTAGAGCTGGAAAAAGTACATAATGTAAAATATCTTGGAAGTGTGATTTAGGAGAAAGGTAAAGAAGAAAGGATTTAATTAGAAGAGGACAGCAGGGAGATTTGTTCTATAGGTGCGTAAGAGACCTGCCCTTGAAGTGTTATACAGGACGTACTAACACCAACTGTAATATATGAAGCAGAAACATGAACATAAGAAACAAGGAAAATGGAGGCCATGGGAATAAAGTTAATGAGGAGAAACAAGATTAGGAATGAAGTTATCCGGGAAAGAGTGGGAGTAAACGGAATACATGAGATAGTGGAGGAAGCATGAATCAGATGATATGGGCATGTAATGAGGAACACCACTTTTCACCTTTAAATAACCTCACCTTTTGCATGTGTCTACTTATTGTCCATTAATATAATTGGGAGAAATTTGCATTCATTGTCACACTATAGATAACACGAGTTTGCACTAGCCGGAAGAAGCTGAACTAGGAGAAACAATATGTCGTCCATAGGGCACCGCATCTCGACTCCTAGAGGTACATGACTGCACAATGAGCTTGGGAAATCATTTTTGAAACAATCCCAAGACAACAGTCTGGGCACTGTCAGCAAATTTGAATCCAATCTTAAAGTAACTTTTCAAACGAGAGGCTATATGAAGATGATCACAATTAATAATATAAGACAGTATAAATTAAAATTTTAATCCAAAGAATATGATACAGACAAAGAGTAATAAAATAAGTTTCATTGTGAAGACTTTTTTTTTGTAGCCAAATCAAATTTACAAAATATTATTTTGGTTGCATTTAAAATAGTAGACATAAATTCAATGACTATATGGTTTTAATGTATTAAACTTAATAGTAATGTAAATGACAAAATGATAAAAATATAATTTGAAGGTTTATATTTTCCATCAATATTTTTTTGAAACTGAGTATACAATTTTGTAATTTCAGAAGAAAAAAAAACTCGTGGTGGTGAAGATATTGTTTGATCAAAGGAAAAATTTAAGGTTTTCCCATGCATCGACAGAAATAAAGTAACGTATGAAGCCAGTGATATATATTAAATATTTTAAAAAAAACACAAGACATGACTGTACAACACAAATGAGAGTCTTGGATGAACCCACAGTACACAAGTCTTAATTGTCTGTTGTTTCCATGGCTTCATCACCGTCGGCATCCATTTCATCTTCCTCGCCTTCTTTCCTCGCAGGTGGCTTCTCATACGCTTTGTCTAGAGGTGAGACCACGACACCCTCCCACACAGACATTTCTGTGGCAATCTCTATAATAAAAAAAATAATAAAAAAAATCATTTGATTGTACATAGCAACTTACTTATTCAAATGCAAAGTAAAACTTAAAGCTCAATATAGCCAGCATGGTGCTTCAAAGTTTTGAATCAAAACAGATCCCAAATATAGATTCAACGTAATGTAATTCAAATTTCTAATCTAGTAGTCAAACTTTCCAATAATTTAACTCACTATAAAAACTAAGCTTGAGTGTAAACAAGATTTTCTACTATGAATCAAATCCCAATCTTTTCTTAAAAGCTTGAATCGAATCCATATATTTTAAAATAAAAGTGGTTTGAATCGAATACAAATCAAATATATGAAAATTGAAATCTTTTGAATCAGAATTATAGGTGTGTGCAAAGCTTTGAAAACTTCGACTTGGATTCAAAAGTAAAACTCCAGGTTTGACAATTATGAAGCTTTGTCAAAAAAAGTATTTAAAGTTAAACCACACATTTATGTTTATTTTTATTACATTTTCTGCTGGCATTTCCATCATAAATTAGTGTTAGTGTAAAAAAAATAAGATAATTAAATTACATGTTGTGATAATAGTATTTTTTAAATTATATTTAATACTTAAATTTACAGAGTTACACAAAATATAATATTTTTATCCAACATTAAACTTTTTTTTTTTAATATTCAAACTTTGATTTGGCTTTAAAAATATTTCATAGTATTCGATTTGACTTTACACAACCCTACCGAACTGAATATTTAAAAAATGAAATGTTTTGAAACCCAAGTGAATATTTTATAACCAAAATTTTATCAAATGTAAATTGAATAATGGCCAATTTTTTATATATATATATATATATATATTTTATAAGAGTCAGCGAGAGAGAAATTGTCCGTAATGTAAATACAGGCTAATTTGTGGGAAGGAATATTTCAATAAATTTGATAATAAATCGGGTTTGTGTGTATTGAAATGTTCAAATAAAGGTGAATTAATTCCAAGCAATAACTTACGTCGACTATGTCCTTCAATACCAAGGATGCGCTTGTATCCTCCATGAGCGAGCACTCGCAATAGAGTCTGTGCGGTGAGACACACCATGTCTTGTTGCTCCAGGCTCAATGCTGTGTGGACACGAATGTTACCACCTTCGCAAGGGTCAGAAATTCCTGCAATAAGCATACATTTTGGATTTTCATTAGCTCCAATAAATAAAATACTAATAAGAGTGTGTGTTGTACTGATCGCCTCATTGAAAGGTGACCAGTAACACTTATTGAGTTTAGTGAAAAGTTTATATATATAGCCAAGACTGAAAGAGAGCATAAGTAGATAATTAATCAACACAAAAGGAGGTTAAGATGTTTCCCCAAAACACGTGGTTTCCCACATGGTTATCTTTAAATCATAACCCAGTTACAAAAAGGAGTTTATTATTTATTAAGAGAATAAAAAAAGGTAAAACATTATAAAATATTAATTTAAGATAAAGGAGAACAGATTTACATTTACTACATTACCGATTTGTTTAAAGGATTAATAAAAGATGTATCCAGTAGAAGAGCAGGAAAACAAAATATAAATTAATAAATACAAAGAAAATAGTCTTCAACCATTATACTTAATCCCCTGTTTGATTACATTTGAAATCGCGTGGTCTATAGGATGCCGATTGATACAAAACCATAACATAAAAAAAAACAGGTCTCATGGTTGACAAATTTAGCGTTACATTACAATACAACAAAAAAACTACATAATAATCAAAACCTAAAAGGTCATAATTATACAAAATAACTACACGGAAACTTTACATCATAATACCAAAACAAGAAATAAACAAAAAGGAAAAAGACTACATGTTAATTTTGAAATGATTCTTAAATCAAGTTAAAAAGTAAGAAAACAAAATATGATGTCTCACGTTAATTGAATCCAAAAAGAGAATGAACGCGTGAACGGCGTTATTTCCCTGAAAGGAAATCGTGATTTTTGGTGAGGCCAATCAGCGACAAGTTCGCAAGATAAAAAAAGGACCAATGGCATTACAGTTGAAGACTTGACATTTTTATAATACAAGGTATAAAAAACATTAGGGTAAAATTACATACATAAAAAAGGTACCAAGAGATTTAATTACTTAGCCAAGATTGAATTAATCATTTATAAAAGATTATTAAAAACTTTAGTTCCACTAATTCCCCTTCAGACCGCCACCTATTCCGGAACTACTACTTAATTTAAAGTTTGTCCACCAGACTTCGTTACTCGCCACTATCAAGAGCTTCAAGGTCGATAGAAATTAGGTCTGTTTGTAATTAACAGTACAGTGTGCGAGATCAACTTTTTTGGTTCAAGACGAGATTAGTAACAAGGATCAACCATCGAGACGAGATCGAGAACAGGAATCTTAGAATCCCTTACTTCGAGACGAGAACGAGAATTAAAAATGTAAAACTAATTATTTATAAATTTGTTAATATTACATACCTTAAAACATTGACAATATTTAATTTAACAATAAGATAAAGGTATATAATAAGACTAGGGATAGCAATTTTCCATAATATATCAATATATCCATCATTAATTGATAGATCACAACATTTATATCAAAAGCCAAGATATTCCTATCAAATTAAAATGGCCGCTCTTCTGTAATTATATTCATTGTAGCTTTTCGATTTTTAATGTTTTATTTAACTCTTTGAATAAGACAAATTTAATAAAAATAGAACCAAAATTGACATAGTTAATAAAAATAAAGCAAAAATCGTTATATTTATTTTAAGTCAATAGATTTAGAGTGTAGCCCAATATATTAACTATAACAATATACTGTTGCCAAAACGTCATCACTAATTTCTGGCTATCTAATATGCGTAAGGTCAGTTGTGACAGACGACTTTACATTTATTTAAAGTGTGGAATAAGTTCTTTGCGTTATAAAACCAGCAATTTGTTGTATTAATTTTAAGTTTATTTAAATTTTTGAAGACTTTTAGTGGGTTTAATAAATAGCTATAAGATTGCAAGATTAAAGTTTCAAGCGACCATGTGGTTTAATGGCTGAGCCCAAGTTTCGCATTGAGGGTGGAGTAGGGTATCAGGCACATTAATTTTTCTATACAATAATGCATGCAAAAATAATGAAAAAGTAATGTAAGTAATGTAAGAATCAGAATCGAAAATCGAAAAATCGAGCTTGAACTTAAGAAATGAAATTAAGAAAAACAAATATCGTGACATCTCTAATACAAACCGTTATGTGAGTGTGTGAGTGAGTGCTTAGAATCCTTTTGTTATAAAATCTGACAGTTGCTTGCTGACTTTGTTTACTGCAGCTGTTTCCTGTTTGAGCATGTTTGGTCTCTCTGTTTCTCTTTAGTGACATATTATTATTAAGTTAATTAATTAAAACCAGCATCAGTGGATGGGTACGGCATGAGGGCTTAATATAACACTAGTATGGTTTGATTTATCGGCGCGAAAAGGATCTCACAATTTGAAATTCATCGGGTGGTGATTTTTCCTGAGCGGTTTACTCCCATTCCTCCATGCAAATAAGGCTGCGTCTAAATTCTTATATCCCACTAGTGTTGTTAAATTTGGATAGTAGGATAAAGTGACAAAATATTTATTTAAAAACTGAGCTTAGGTGTCATAATAGTCTCACATACAAAAGGTTGGAAACCACTTTATGTGAGTCACCAGCACACGGCTTTGCGCTAAAGCAAAATTCAAGGGATTGACGCAAACAATCAACACAATGGTGCTCATCATCTGATCGTGCCAGTGCCATATTGGCTAAGCCCTAGTTTAAATTTACATTACGCATAATATTCAGTTAACCATTTAGCCATAAATTCTCTTGACTTGTTTGCTGGGCTTTTAGCTACAACTTGGCCAAAGATTTTTTGAAATTATAAAGATGCAAATGTTTTTTCAACTATAAATAGGATGTTAGCATGATTGAAAGTCATATCTTAAAAGAAACACCATAATAAGAAACCGTGCAAGGTAATCCTGCTAGCTTTCAAGGTGTATAAAAGATTCATTATGTCGCCATCCTAATTTAATGGGTGAAATTATTTGAAAGCTTTTAAAAGGTATGACACAATATGGCTTTTATACAATGAAAAGAAAACAGTTCATGCTTTATATTGCTGCCATTAAGACAAATGATAATGGCTGCCTCTAAGAAAATCGATCGTTACCACCCAATCCCTCGACCTAGGTTTCATTCTATTAAGACTCATCAGGAAAGAGTGTGAAACATGAAATGCAACATGTTCCTATCCAAGTGTCCTAAAATTCTTTACCATTTTCCTTTTTTTCCCCTTTTGGGTTTTTGATTTCCTCTTTTAAGAAGTTGTATTGCACGTCTCACACTCCTTCCTGATGAGTTCCGATAGAATGAACCCTAGGTCGAGGGATTGGGCAGTAAAAATTGATTTTCTTCAAGAGGCAGCCATTATCTCTTTGTCTAAGGGCAGCAGTGTTAAGTGTGAACTGTGTTCTTTTCATTGTAAACCCCATATTGTATAATACCTTTTATAGGTTTCAATCCACCTTTCTTGTAGCTTCTTCCGAATATAAGACATTTACCTCAAACAGCAAAAAGAGGTTTTCCTTATCTTTACACGGTGTCTACTCAACTTGACCAATGAAATCCCCGACTTTTTCCCTGATTTCCCCTGATCATTTCCTAAAATTCCCCACTAAAAAGTATGTCACATCCTTCTAACTCACCGCCCCCCTCCCTCCACCCTCGTTTTTCAATTAATCTTTTTAATAATAATAATAATAATAATAATAATAATAATAATAAGTTTTGAAATTTGAATCAAAATTGTTTACTAAGAATTAAAAATATATTACACAGCTATAAACAAAAAAATGACATTAATATTTACTGATTATTGTATTTCATATTTTGAGTAAAATATTATTTTCCCAGATTTTTGTTGTGATTTACCAAATTCCCGACTTATTCTCGTTTTTTCCCGATAACTTCAAATTCCCGGCTATTTCCCGTTTTCCCTGATTTTCCCGGATGGTAGACACCCTGCTTTAAGATATGTTATACATTAAATAAATAAAAACTAATCAAATGAGGTTGTAGAATCCTTTATTTTGTTCAGTAAGTTTATGGAGCAATGTTAAATTGTACTTTGTCCTAAGCCCTTTAACCTGAAGATAAAATAAAAGAAAGCAAACACATAACACATTTTTATGAGGTTTGAGGATGCCATTAACGCCATAAACACAAGGTGAGATTCTGGTAGGAGGAACTTTTAGGAGAAATACAAACACATTTGCAGTCACATGATGGTATTTTACTTTGTTACTAGTATTATTTCATAAGTAGTTATATTATTTGTGAAAAATGACAG
The DNA here is from genome assembly GCA_902141385.1 of Timema californicum. Lineage (NCBI taxonomy): Eukaryota > Metazoa > Arthropoda > Insecta > Phasmatodea > Timematidae > Timema > Timema californicum. The sequence goes on along the minus strand of CABFOW010002516.1, from coordinate 23,566 downwards.
TTGCAGATCACATGACATAGGGCTGGGCTAGTGCAATATGTGGCACAATTGGTTATGCTGATAGACAGAATTATTTACACAGCTCTTGTAAACTGTGTAAGAACAAAGTCTGGCCAGATGTGACTTGCCAGTTTTAAGCTGGGTAGCAGACATCAGACAACCTTGTCCTCAATTATAACGCTGTTAAAGGGAAGGGATTTCCCGGATGGAAAGTAGAGAGTGGGGGTTGTTTACTGGTTAGTAAGGTTAGTGAGAACAGTCTGGGTTGACTCATACTTGGAGAATTGCACGTGAGACAAGGTGAGTAGGGGAGGGAGATGTTGTTAAAGTATGACCCGCCTCGGTGGCGTAGTTGGCTAACGTGCTTGTCGTGTTGAGCTCGACTGCTGAGGACGGGGAGATCGAGGTTCGAATCTCGGTGTGGTGAACTGGGGGTGGTTTTTCCTAAATGGTTTTCCACTCTCCCTTCACGCAAATGCGGGTTCACTTCCTCTAATTTACCTTCCCAATTCCTAATCCATTAGAGTATTTAGTACTTAAAGCGTATAACCCGAACGGGTAGTAAGACGCGGTGCTAAATATTATTATTATTGTTAGAGGATGGATTTCAAGGTCAAGCTTTTGTGATCAATGGAACAAGAATGAGAGGGTTTATTAAGGGGTAACCAAACCAAACAAAAAAATGTAGCATTAGTTCATAAATACTGGATTTATAAAATATTTTTTGCCCCTTAATTACTTATTTTGTTAACTTTTTATATTGGGAAGAAGGTACAGGAAAGAGAGATAGGAACATATAAAAACAAATACATAAAATACAACTTTTACAATGAAAAGAAGAACACAGTTCACACTTTACATTGCCGACATTGGACAAAGAGGTAATGGCTGCCTTTTAAATAAAATGGTTCGTTACCGCCCAATCCGCTGACCTAGGTTTCATTCTATCGAACCTTATCTGGAGAGTGTAAAATGCACAACTCAACTTACTAAAAGAGGAAACACTTTAATGTTCTTTTGTTTCCTCTTTTAGGAAGAACAACATGTGAACAATATGTGAAGACTAAAGAGTTAATAACCCAAAATGGAAATAAAGGTTTTTCGTTGATTTTTAAAATATACTGTTTTAATGAGTACACAAATAAATGACAGGTAGAGTTGATGGTTTTTACTGTATCTTAGAACACATAAACACAAATATTGATAATACCATATTTACCCAAATCCAAGATGACCTTCAAGTTTTCAGTGGCCCAGGATTTTTTTTTTTTTTAAAGTGGTATTTATTTTATCATGAATAAATTAAATAATAATTATGGTAGACTTGTTTTCTAATGCTAACAAAGGGTTTTTTATTTACAAAACAAAACACCTGTGCTGACTATTAAAATCTAGTCACGGAATTGCTAAAGGGATTTATTTTTTTGTCGCAAATCTTTCTTTAGCATAAGGTTTTGGAAAAGTTTCATAAAAACAATGATAAGTTAATTTTTATTATGACAAATGATAATCATTAGTGATAATCTGAGTGTCATATATAACCTACTCCCCCTAAATATGAACATTGGACTCAACAATTAACACGCTAGCTTCTAAAACATGACACTTTCACTTCCACAATAATATACCAAAAATAAAATAATAAAAAGTAAAGAGATATAGGAAGAAATAAAACAAATTGTTGCTTTTATAAGGATAAGATAAACACATTTTAAATGTTACAAAAAATCTAACCATTAAACATGTCTGCTGTGAATTACCGTAAAAATCAGCTGCCATGACAGCCAAGCATAAAAAATTAATGATAATTCAACAAACATCTTTATTCTTATTTCAAAATCGATGATCTAAGTACATCTAATCAAGGATAATAATTTCCTTAATATTATCCAAAAGTTAAGATATTTTGTGGAGTTTTACGAATTAAAACTAAAATTTAGCATTGCTAAAATTGTCTAGTAAACTCTACGTATTATCGATTATTTGTTTAGAATCGATTTGTGTTTTCTCATCGAGTCTTACTTGTCAAGTGCTATGTAGACAAAGTTTTAAGAATCAAATAAGTAACAATTTGATCATTATTATTTGTTTTTAAATCTATTATGACTATTGTGAATGGCTGAATTCTTAATATTGTATTGAATTTTATGATAAAGGAAAGTGATAAAACTAAAGAAAAAAGAAAAATAAACTATTAAGAGTAAATTTGATTGAAGAAAGCCCACCTAGGGAAAGAGGAAAAATGTGGGAAGAGTCCAATGCACAAAGGTGACATCATCTTCCTTTCCTTTCTACTGTCTTCTAAAATAGAAGTAGTTACACTCACATTTTAACACAAATATAATATTTCGGCATTGTTGCCTTTATCAAACACAAAGAAGAAAGTACATAGTGTAGTGTACTATGTACTTTCTTCTTTGTGTTTGATAAGGGCAACAATGCCGAAATATTATGATATTTGTGTTAAAATGTGAGTGTAACTACTTCTACTTTAGAAGACAGAAGAAAGGAAAGGAAGATGATGTCACCTTTGTGCATTGGACTCTTCCCCCATTTTTCCTCTTTCCCTAGGTGGGCTTTCTTCATCAAATTTACTCTTAATAGTTTATTTTTCCTTTTTCTTTAATTTTATCACTTTCCTTTATTATAAAATTATCTAGCCATTGGGCCACCTCATTTTTAAACATAATATTGTATTGAAGTAATTGGAAAGGTAGTCAAAAACAGAATGAAATAAAATTCAATTTGATTATTTAAATCATTCGATTATACCCATCCCTATCCCCCAATCCATTTGAGGAGTTAACCATGTTGAATACTAAAGTGGTATCGAGATTTTTTTTGTATAATATTGATTATTTTTAATGATAACCTAAAAAAAAAAGCCTAAAAATCCATGAAAATAACCAAATATCATGTGATCTGTGTTAGACCATTAAACTGGATAAATCTTTTTAAAAAGGCAGGTCTACACTATTAAGATGACCCCTGGATTTTGAAGCTACAAATTTGGGGAAAAAACTCGTCTTGGATTCAGATAAATATGGTACCTGATAAATAACAGAAACAGACCTGCAGATCCTGGTAGGAATAGCCCTGCAGAAAGCAACTGTAGAACTCTCCTGTAAGCTTGGTTAATGGGCAGAGCTTGTCGGCTCGGGTTGTTCATGATGGCGGTGTGTGCCTTGAAAGAATAACAAAGCTTTAAACAGCCGAATATCAGACCCCAAAATAATGTTTACATTAGAGTTGGGTCAACTTTTCTCATTCGTTTCAGGTGTGTTAAGTAACGAGTCTTACTTTCCAAATACTAGCTGATAAGATACAATATAAAAATCAGGAGAAAAATACAATGATGAATGTGTATTAAAGAGCTAACCAACCGTCAGTCATGATGTGGTCAGTGGGAAAGTGCTTGGTCGTCTTTATATTGGTCAGGGATTATGTGACAATATCAGTAAACACATGTACTCAGAACAAGATTATTGCCTCAAATCAATGAATAGGTTCCTGACAAGCAAATATATTATTTATGCATGTTGAGCACCATTCCATAAAGTGAAATCAGTAAAAACAAGTTTTTAACTGAAAGTGAGATTAACCCTTACTAGATAGAGTAACCAAAGAAATCTCCGGATTTAAACCCAATAGAAAATGTATATGCAAACTTTTAAAATAAGAAATTTTCAAGAAAAGAATTATCTCTTAAAAGAAAATCTTTTTGCTTTATAAGGAAATTGTATTGCATTTGAAAGAAGGTACGTGAAAGATGGATTAAAAACATATAAAAAAAGAACAAATACAATATGGCTTTTACAATGATAAGACAAACACAGTTCACACTTTACATTTCTGCCATTGGACAAATAATTAATGGCTGCGGCTTGAAGAAAGTCAATCGTTACCACCCAACCCATCAACCTTGGTTTCATTTTATCGGAATTCATCAGGAGGGAGTGAAGAAAGAAAGAATAATAGAACACTTAGATATGAACAAGAAAAGGGGAAATTTTTTAATAAAGGAAAGTTAATAGAACAAAAAAATATGGCATTGGAATCACAACAAACATCCACTCCATCCTTTCAATGCGTTCGTTTCTTGTACGCCTGACCTTTGTCACACTGAGGCCTGAAAAGTTTTCCACACTACACTTAATTTTCATGGTATTTTCCCCTATAGTGCGAATAGTAGTTGCAGGTAGGCCCAAAGCGACAGCAATGTCTACACCGCGCTGACCGGATTCGAGTCACTGTATTACGTCCATTTTAACAGCCAGACTAATTGATCGTCTGTTTTTCTATGAAATTAAAGTGTTAGATAAATTACAAGGACGTTAAGACGCCATTGCAAACAGATTACACCTCGCCCCCGTCCCTCTTAGCTAAAATAAAAAACAAAACAAGAAAACACACGTTGCGCACAAACTAAAAAAAATTAGATATAAAAACAAAGAATGATAAACACAAGTGTGACGCGAACTTAAAATGTATTAAATATAAAAACTACAAAGAAAGCTAAACACAAGTTCATATGCTTGAACAAATTTGCTTAGGTTGCACCATATTAAGTGTTGCCAACTCAGTAGTGCAGAACGTCGCTAAATCATGTGAAAAAAACCTCGAGTTTCAAGTAAAATATTCCAAATTTAAAATACTGTAAACAAACAAAATATATTTTTTCGCGTAAAAATACCCATTTATATTATTATTACTACAACTACTACTACGACTAATGGCTTGTTGTATGGAAGATGGGGAGAAGGGGGGGGATAGAAATCTCTGACGTGACCCACATGACTCATAGGCCTATTAGGGCCACACAAACGGGAACCAGGCAGTTGACACTTGGAGCGTGTTCAGCTGAAAAACAACGTTGTACCCAATAACGGACGTTATGTAAAAAATTGGTCACAGATTATTAACAACATTGTAACCAAACAACGTTCTAATAGGCAACGTTATAGCAGGACTTACTGTATCAGAATATAATATATATGTTCAGTTCAGTTTGCAGGAAGATTTATCATCCAAGACAATAATTTAAATTAAATTGTCCATATTGTATAAGTTTCACTTAACTTGCCCTTATCTTGTGTTCTGAAAATGTTAAATTTACATACCAAACAATCGAGCATCCATGGTGAAAGAGGTTCAAAACCAACAAATCGGACACGCAGATCTCGAAGAAGACGAATCAAGACTTTAATGGAGGAATGATGAGCATTTTCTTCAAACCATCGACTGAAATGGAAAAGAAAGAACCTGACAGAACAATGCAAAACCAACATCAGGGTGGCTAAATAACTTCAATAATAAAATTCCCTGACTTTACAAGCTTTTCCATTTGATTCAATCATCATATAGCCTTTTATAAAAATTCTAGCAGCTACCAAACATAGGCCTACACATTTATAATATTTATTTTCCTAGTATTAAATATTTGGATATTATTCTGGCTGTGTAGATGGAATATAAAACATTAAAAAATAATAAAATGAAAATTAAATAGTCCATAGTTTTTACATTTTCTAACTAAACAAGTACATACATAATAACTTAAAAATAAACTGCATAAAAACTAATTTATGTCAACTTGAAAAAGTGTGAAGTTTATTTGTAAAGTTATGAAATATATATTTCTTAACCCAATAACTCTGTTTCCTCTTGTAAACTATCAGCTTGCTTTTGTGTTTCTTCCAAGATTTTTTTAAGAATCAATTTTTTTTTCTGTCACTGCAACTTTATATATATATATATATATATCTTTACTCCCAAGCTATCCTTGTATCATGAATGGACATTGTGAGCAGAATGAATCAAAGATTTTGAAATTTTTACCTTATCTATTCCACCAATTGAATTTACCGAACCATATAACTATCTCTGTGCAATGAGAGCAACTTCTTTTATGATTTTCACAAAACTCCTTTCTAAATTGGCATTCCCATTTGAGTATTAATGAAAGCATACCAAATTCTGGTTATCTTCATTATTTGGCAGAATACTCATTCGTAACTCATATAATCTGTCATGTTCCCGTGAAAAACTTAATTTTTTGAACAAAATCTGGTTGGCTACACACACCATTTAACTGGCAATCCACAGAGTCAACTGCAAGACCAGTGAACCATTGTCTATCACTAGTATTTTTAAAGTATACTTCAGTCATTCCCTATGAATTTACTCAAGTACAGCAACATAAGGATCTAAGAAAGATATGACCTTAAATTTGTACTTAAGGGGGGAACACCCCGTAAGCTTTATATAAAGCTTCTGAAGAAACGTTTTGCAATTTTGTCTAAATAGCAACATATCCTTTTCTGTAACCCCTTTTGATAACCTAATGAGGTGACCTGGTGGTCTAGGGGTAAGGTGTCAGACTTCTATGCTGGCGGCCGGGGTTCAATCCTCGGTCCCGGCACAGATTTATCTGATTACCAAACCCTTCCTTCACCTCTGACAAGACATCTTGTGAATGTGGGGAATGCCAGGCCTCCACCGTGGTTCGGATTCCACGTTAAACTGTAGGTCCTCCATTTAATCTCACAATCACCCTACCATTACACATTAGCGTAAGTGCGTATAACCCGAACGGGTAGTAAGACGCGGTGCTAATAATAATAATAATAATAATAATAACCTAATGGCTTCTCTGGTTGCATAGCCGAGAACCACATGCTTAACATTCAAAAGATTGGTTTCATTAAAAATATATAATTCAAGCAACAACTTCAAAGAATCAAGCTTATCACTTTTTATGAATCTCTTAATAAAATATTTCTTAGTCATAGAGTCATACCCAAGTGGAATATCAGACTGGAATCTACTGAGGAAAGGTTCTACCTTGTTTGCAAATGATTGAAGAAAAGCAAGGTTAGCCGCCAATAGACAGTATGAAAACTCTGACAAATGGGTGCTATCTTTGCTTTACATGTTTTGTTAAATAGGTAAGTAATGTTACTGCTCGCCCAGAAATCTTTACGTGTCAGCCACCTGACAGCACACAACTTTCTGGGGAAAAGTTCACTACTATAATAATGTATATAATCCACTAATCCACTCTACATGGAGGAACAATTTATTTTTAGCAAACTGTACAAAGCCCGAAGAAATATAACAATCCCCCAATTCATTGACTATATCTCTGCTTTAAAAGCACGATTAAGTTTATAAAGACCACAGTTTCCAATAACTAATATTGTGGGACTACCTGTGGCATTTAGGGATTTTAGCTATTGAATGAACTTAATGTTGACATCCATTAAGATGTCCCATTAAAACTGGCAATTTTTTTTTTAACTTTTCAACTCCAAAAGTGCATCTAAAATAACCTTAAACGAGTCAGCAGCTGTTGCATGGCCGAGAAAGGATGACGTGAAGTAATGTGTTGAAACACATTTGTTTTGTATTACAAGGTCCATTTGTTCCTTTTGGGCAACCTAGTTTAGGGAGACTCGTCAAATCCAACCACAATTTCTTGACACTTTAGGCACATATTTACAAGATATTCATGAAACTATGGGGTTAACCCATACAAGATTGTAAATACAATCTTTGGCCCTGCCTACTTATATCTTTTGAGCAATTATACTGTCTGAAAAAATTAATTTAAGCAAATTAACACTTTTTTTCAGTTGCCCGCATTGAAGTATGTGACATTATGGAAATAAAGCACCAAATAATTTAAGATGTGGTCATAGCATAATTTATAAAGTTTCTCAGTCTGCCAGTTTCCTTCTATGTAATATCTGTAATTGCCATCTCCCTCACTCTTTATAGATAAAAAAAAACTATTACTAAACAATTATTAAAGCCGGGTTCTAAAAAGTTTTGATTGAAAGTAAAGATGTATTGGTTCTACATTAGTTTTAACTGGCCCAGAAGATGGTGGTGGTTGTGCAGAGATGATATTTGTAGTAACTTCCAGAGCAGCCGATGTAATGGTGGCATTTATATGGTTTTCTTTTAAGAAATCAGTTATTGGTCATTGAATAAAACTGTTTTCATATTATTTAGTATTTTATGTTTTTTTTTGCTGTGAACATGAATTTATAGAGTTTGTTTGCCTGGGTTATAGGGGTGTGCAAAGCTTCAAAACTTCGACTTGGCTTCGAAACAAACACTAACTTTGAATCCTCACTTCTTCTATCAAGTATAAGAAGTGACAGTTATAACATGTAGGGTTGGGAAGGATGAAACATAAGAGAAATATACAAATATAACAAATCTATTTATTTAAATTCAAACAAGAGAAATTGAGTTTCCATTTTAAATAAATATTAGATCAGACAGTCCATTGTTATTAAAGATAGCTTAATTAAGTTACCATAGTCATATACTTGCTGACAGGCAGGGAAAGAAATAGGCTCCTTGCTGACTAGGAACTAACAGAAGTAAGATTGAACCTATAGTTTAGTTTAGTAACTCTAAAAATAAGGATCAACGCTCATTCTCCTGCGAAGGAGCATCTGCCTCAACATATCGGCAGTCAAAAGTAGGCAACACACATTAATTTAAGGTTAAGACACAATACATAAAGATAATCCAGTCTAGCTAATACCAGACCTGAAAGGTCTATTCATTAATAATAGTGAAACTATGGTGGAGGAAAACAAGGGTTATTAAATCCTAGACCAAATAGTAATATTTATCTGCCAGATTAATATTTATCCAGGAGTCATATTACCTGAAATATAAATATTTCCGAAAATTAAAAAAAATGTGCAAATGTGGAACTTTAAAAAAGTGTAAAGTGTAAAAATATAAGAAGAAATAGAGAAGTGTGTTTGTTTATATCTAACCCTAACCTAACTTTCCTTTCAGGTTGGCTTCCTTCACAATCACTTGGCTATTGTAGAGTGAGTCTACCCTATTTTGATAAAAAGTAATAAAATTGACGGTTTAATAAGCTTATATTTCCCCAAAATATGCTTCGGAAACTTAATTTACCCTTAATGGAAAAGTTATAATTTTGAAGTGTTTCATATTTAGTTTATTATTCCTTAGTGTAATTGTGCATGAAGTCTTCTGTTCCATTTCCATTCCTCTATGTGCAATTGTACATGCGCGATGTACAGGCTCTCGTTAGACATTATTTTATTGAGAAATTTACTCCAATTTATAATGCTCATACTTTGAAATTAAAAATAATATGACTAAAATAATATCTATAACAAACCATATAAAATAGATGCTTTTTTAGTATAAAGTGGTAAGTTTGGTAAAATATGTATTGCAATAAATAAAAACATTGATTTTAGACAGGTTAACTAACATAATTCTATAACTAAATAGTAACTAAACTTGTGCTAGTTTTTGTAGCTGAACGTATTAACTAATACGAGTTTTAAATATCTTAAGTTTGAAAACATTTAATACAATAATATATTCTTGATATTAATTTTTTTTATTTCACATAAATTATTATTTTAGAAAGGGCCATCATTCAATTATATAGTAGTTTACTTGAATATTTTTATTTTCATTGTTTTGTCATGGCAATACAAGTATACAACTTCAATCAAGTATAATTCAAAATGGACGACAAAATTGATATTAATTTTTAACAATTTGTTAAGTAGCCGAATGATCTATAAGTGGAAATGCAGATATTATCTCAATTAAATAGCCTATGATTAAGTACATTAAGCGAAAGCTCGAAAATGACGAGCCTACATAACTTTCGATCTCGATCTCAAATCCCTGAACAAAGCAATATGCAACCCTTCACAACTAAGGATATGGGAACTGGCCCATCAATATATCATCAAATCCAGACAAGCCCCCAACCTCAACCTTAGATAATTCCTCTCCTTCCTACCAGCACACTTATTATTACATTCAATATAACATTATTCATAGTGCTGCTATCTATACAGTGATGTCATAACTGAAAAACAGTCACCTGTGGACAGTCAACCTTACAGTTCAACCAAAAGCTACCAAAGTCTACTCTCCTGACCTGATGAAGCTGTCTGTGACAGTGAAAGCTTGTCCTTAAAAATGTGTTTATGTGTTTTTTAGTGTTATATCTAAACAATTTCTACTCCAGTATCACTTAGGTAAGTGCAATGTATTAGCTAAAACTTTTCACACTTCCACAGTTACACATCGTTTTAATTTCAGGTATTATTCCTTTTTTATATAAAGACACACATAAAACACAAGTGTGAAGTGTAGTGAGAAATAAAGATAAAAGTGTTTGTTTCTATGTAGACCTAACCTAATTATCCTTATAGGATGGCTTCCTTCACTATCACTTAATTTACATTATGTACGAAAAAAGTGCATTGAGCAAAAAAAATAAAATTGTAATAAATAAAATGATTGAATATTAAGAAAATGTTAGAGCACAAATAAAAATAAAAACACATATTTACAAACACTTCGATATTTCGATGCTATTATAGCATCTTCTTCAGGAAGTAGTAGTAATTAGAATAAACAGGATGTTCAACCCAGAGACTACACCAGCACCACCTACCATCCATAGAGTAATAGAGAAACATTCTGTTTTTTAATTCCACCAGAGAAGTTTCATCCTTACCAATCAAGTTGGCATCACTGAAGACATCCTGTTTAGTCTAATTACTACTACTTCCTGAAGATGTTATAATAGCATCGAAATATTGATGTGTGTGTAAATATGTGTTAGTGTTTTTACTTTTATTTGTGCTCTAACATTTTCCTAATATTCTTTCATTTTATTTATTAATTTACATTATTGTATAGTGTTTCCACACTGTATTATTATAAAATGTTATGACCCTGATATTGAATTTTTGTAAAGGTGCTCTGAATTTAAATGAGTGAATTGTATTCACCTGAAATGGTCTAAATTCTAACAATTATCAAACAATCAAATCTAATGAAAATGCTTAATTGTATCCACAAAGTCCTGAATTGTAAGAATGGTTTCATTCTGCAATTTCGCCAATAACCAACACTAATGAAAAACTTGAATAATATTATGTTCACAAAAATCCTCACGTGTATCAAATTGGAATGTCCTCGATTCTGACATTTCTCAAACCACCTACTATTAATGAAAGTCCTGAATAAATTCACAAAATCTATAATTATATCCGGCTGGAATGATTTCCATACGGACATTATAAGTTGATAGGCCAATATTATTTATATATTTATTTGAGGTCAGACACAAAGTTTATTTATAGTTTTATTCCACTTAAAAAAATATTCACACCCCTTTCACAAAAACTTCTAACGAACATAGCTTCAAAATGGCCACTGACGAATCTAAGCCATATGATTGAACATAACGGTAAACAAGTTTTTTTACAATGATGCAGACACGTAGTTGATGAAAATATTTTATTTAGTTAAATATTTCAAAATACGATAAAATAATCATAAAATCATTTATTGTATGTAAAAAAGACAAGAATTTTCACTTTTGCAAGTAAATATGATGCCTGTATTAAAAGGTATTGATGTGTGCACTATATTAAACATAATCAATAACGCGAAAAATTAAGTACTTTTAATTATGTTTAAAATATTGTTTTGAGTTGGATAAAAATAAATTATTTAAAAAAATGAAATATTATGAGAAAAATTAAGTTCACGTTATTTTAAATGTAATATATAAAACAGGTAATTAAAGATCTTTACATTTATAACCAAACTGTGATCTTTTACAAGTATTGGCAACCCAAAACCTAAACATATGATTTTCGAGTTGACATCCAGGTAAAAACCTATCGTGAACAGAGTATACTACCAAAGCAGATATCAAACTAATAAGATACTTAAAGGCTCAAGGGAAACGCAGAATAGCACGGGTCAATTAATAAGTGTGGAATAAAATTTAGCAAGGCCAAGTGTGAAGTGACGGTAATGACAAGGAAGAGGATAAGAGCTAGTAGAACTATAAGGTTTGATGGAGTAGAAATGAGAAAAGAACAAATTGTAAATATCTTGAAAGTGTGAATGTGGCAAAGGGTTGGACTAGAAGGCAGCAGGTGGGAGTTGTTCTATAGATGTGTACAAGACCTGATATGAAGAAGAGAAATGCTCTATCAGGCATACTCTGTACCCAGTAACATATGCAGCAGAAATATGGACAGTGAATGTAACAGATATAAGGAAAATGGAGGCCATGGGAATCAAGTATGAGAGGAGTAAACAAGGCTTAGATGGTATGGTAATGTAATGAAGATGGAAAAATTATTATTATTATTATACCCGTTCGGGTTATACGCACTTACGCTAATGTGTAATGGTAGGGTGATTGTGAGGTGAAATTAAGGACCTACAGTTTAACGTGGAATCCGAACCACGGTGNTATTTAGCACCGCGTCTTACTACCCGTTCGGGTTATACGCACTTACGCTAATGTGTAATGGTAGGGTGATTGTGAGATGAAATGGAGGACCTACAGTTTAACGTGGAATCCGAACCACGGTGGAGGCCTGGCATTCCCCACATTCACAAGATGTCTTGTCAGAGGTGAAGGAAGGGTTTGGTAATCAGATAAATCTGTGCCGGGACCGAGGATTGAACCCCGGCCGCCAGCATAGAAGTCTGACACCTTACCCCTAGACCGCCAGGTCACCAAGATGGAAAAAGAAAAAGTACCAAAGATAATAACAAAAGGGGAGTAATTAAAGAAGGAAGAATGGAGGAAGATGGAGGTATTTTTAAAATTGACCTATTATTATTTTTATGTTCCAACCATATTTTATTATGCCACTAATTACAATGAATCATCACCTGTGCCTGATGGCTGCTAGATGGCTTTGCAGAATTTTATGGTCCAAATGCACCTCTGGATCCAGCTTGCGCATGTTTTGGTGCACTGTCGTTACCAATACTCGCACAGTGGCGTCAGAGCTGCTCACCTCGAAGCCACGGTCATTTGTCAGCATGGAAAGGACTACAAATATAAAAATTACAGCTTAGCAATAATATTTAAGAAGCAAATAAATGTCAAATGAGTAATAAATATTTTTTACTTCATAATTTCCTTGATTTATATAAAAAAATAGCCAATTTTCAAGGTTTTTTAAGCACCACATTTTACTTAACTACCCGTTCGGGTGATATGCTTATGTACTAATTAGGCTAATGGTTTAAGATTAGGAAGGTTATATTCAAAGGAAGTGTACCCGCATTTATGTGGAGGGAGAGTGAAAAACCATAAGAAAAACCACCCTCAATACACCCAATCGAGATTTGAACCATGATCTCCCTGCCATCAGCAGTCTAATCTAGTGTTAGAGTAGCGTGTTAGACCCAGGTAGTTCCAGAGATTGCTACAAGATGGCAGTAGCTGTAATGTTTGAAACAAAGTACATCCAGTCCACTCGGGTATTTTTTTAATTGATCGCTATTAATTACATGAGTGTGTTGTATTTGAGAAATAAATTTCCCCGTGAAAAATTACTCCGTTCGATTTGAAAAGTAAGTTTTATTTATATAAACTTCTTATTTAGAAATGTATGAATGCAGTTCTGACATTCATAAACAATACTTTTTAAAAGTTATAAAGTAAATTTGATCCTATTTTTAATCGTGTTGAAGTCAGAGATGTATCGAGTTGTGTGTTCTTTTTAAGGACACTAGACACATGCCACATTATTGAAGATTTCAGATTATTTAGGTATGGTATGGTATGGTATGGTATGGTATTAATTTAATTTTATTCTATGTTTCAGTGGGTTATCTATTAACGAAGTTTTAAATATCTTAGGAGATGATTAAATTTCAAATAAAAATGTGTACATGACATCGCACTCCCAAGAATAACCTTCCTGCCTCACAGCTGAGCTAGAAATATCTTATTCATCGCAGGATGAAGACAATCAACTTCTCTATAAGTTTGCCTAGCACTAGCCACGAGAAAGAATCAAGTAGACCTAAATCAAAGGAAAAAACTTACTCTTGGATAGACGCTGAAACAAATAAAGAAATTATTGACTGGCCAAAAATAAGTGAGGTACGAACACACTATTCCAGTGTTTTAAAAACCAATAACAATATTTATAATAATATATGCAATTGGAATATTAAAAATTTAAGTTTCCAGGCATATCTGGGTTAATTATTTTTTGGTGTGAGTGAGAAATGTTTCAGACAGTTTTAGTTACACCAATTTTAGAAATAAATAGGCTAACTAAATGGCCATTCTTAATACAAATTCATTAGTTTTAAAAGTTAAATTCCTTACTCTCGTGCGGGTCTGTGATCTTCAACTCTTCCTGGACTTTGTTCCCTAGCGCTTCCACAGCCTCTCGCATAGGCAAAGTTTTGAGAATAACTACAATGTCAGCGACATTGTGACCGGTCATCATGGTGCCCTTCTTGAATGAACCTACTTGTCTCACTTCTTCAAGTTGCTGAAAAAAAAAGTATCTTAGTATGTGTGTGTTACTAGGTACACAAGATTTTTAAGATTTTTTCCATGGCCAAAAGCATTGGTGGGCCACTCCGTGTCAAATCAACCAGGGGTCTGAACCTTCATGTCTCAGATTTGAATGGTTTTTTGAGTATTGGTTGTATTATGAAGTCTATTAAAAATACAAATTTTTTACTAGTTTTTTTTTTTAATAAATTTCCAAAAATGGCAAAAATAGGTCAATTTCGTGTTGTTTTGAAACAAAGAAATGCATGTGGCTCTTCAATCGATGGTGTTAGAGAACTTTTTTTGGCTCATTTTAAAGCTCTTTTGAAGGGCTTTAATTTAATATGCATTACTACATGCTTTTAAAAATATTTTTTTTCAAGTCACTTTCAAAATTTTGATTTTTGAAAATCTCAAAAACACCATTGTTGATTTTTTTCTTCTAAAAAATGTGTTATTCTTACATGTATTGACTAGAAGTGTATCAAATTTGAAGATGGAGAAAAGATGGGTTTTGTTGTGACAAAAATCTAATTATAGTAATGCACGAGTCATTGGCACAAAAGTTCAACTTTTATTGTTCAAAATTAATAGGCCTATTAGTTGAATTTTGATTTAAAAACTGAATAGTATTACTATTATCTGTTGGAATGATAACATATAAAAACCACTAAAGGCCTACTTGAAATCCATCCAGTAATGGGAATCCTTGATTAAACTTCACTTGTTCACTTAAAGCACAAAATAAATTATACTTAAAAATATTGTTTACCACCAACAAATTATCGTACTTTTGAAGAAATATCATGGCTATGTACACTAATGTCATTAAAAAAATCTTCAATGTTTTCTGATTTAACACATTAAAATAATTATTCGATTTAGGTTTCACATTTTTTCAGCTTTTTTCTAAAAGAAGGGATGGGATGCTCCTGTCCTCTCTTATTTGGTGAGAGTATATATTCTTCCTGTTGCAGTTCTTGGTTCGACCTTTTTCATAAGAATCTCAATTTTCACATTTAGAATATCTAACCTTGGCTGCGGATGGTGAAAAGATGCTGCAGGTCCTCTAGGATGTAAGAAGATTACTTCAATATCCTCCAATTCATGATTTTGTGCAAGCAGCTTTGGTAGATTTTTAATGGCGCTTCATCTCTATCCAATACAAGTTTGTTCATTTTAGATCCATTCATCGTTAATTTTACATTCTCATGAGTATTGCAGACACACATTGTATGGGTTCCACCCTTCCTTGTTAAAATACAATTTTGTGGCCTCAACTTATAAAATTTATAAAAACCAATACAAGATGTTGGGTGCTCTGATTTGAATGTTTGGTAAAGTTCAAATAGATTTGCTGTTGTTTGTCCCACTGGACCGTAACGTCTTTCTTCCCTGGCATCACTCTGCTTGTATCATCTCTGTTATAGAAATCAAGTTTTCCCTGGCTTGGGGCTAAGACTTGAAAGGACGCCCTTTTCTTTGACTAATATTTTTACTGCTCTGGCCATATAATCACTAACTCCAAACTCATTCTTAATTCTGCCGCGGCTCCAACTACAAGGCAAAACAGATAATATAGTCACTTTTCACTAAACTTGGTTTTAATTGGGTTATAATTTCCGATTCGTCTTGTACATTTGCCGATTTTTCAATCTCTACATTCTGAGGCACAATTAATGTTTGTTTATTCAATAGTTGTTTCTACTTTTTCAATTTCATGTTTGGTGTAAATGTAAAACCAAGATTGGATCAACTTAATGACACTAACACGCAGCTAACCTGAACACAAACTGAAAGAGAACTGAGCCAAGATAAACTAACAATTTTGTCAAATGGGCAAGTTGAGACCAGTTCATTTAAAACCCCTTGCACACCCACACACACATGCACAGACCTGTTTCCCAGTGCAATAACTTAAAACATATATCCAGGAAGTTTGTAGTTAGGTGATACATGTTATGGCCTGGCCTGTCTCTCACTTATAATACACATTTAAAAACACATCTCAAGCACAATTTTACATTTGCTTGTATTCTTTAAAAACTTTTCTCATGAACCCATCTTTTCCCCAAATCCCCAAATCCCCATCCCCCCATCCTCAAATTTGTTACACACCTAGCCAATACATGTAAGATTAGCATATATTTTTTAGAAAAAACCCAACAAAGATGGTGTTTTTTGGATTTACAAAAATCAAAATTTGGAAATAAGGCTAGAAAAAAATATATTTTCAAAGTATGTTGTATTGCAAATAAAATTGAGGCTCATCAAAAGGGCTTTAAAATTAGCCTTAAAAGAAATCTCAAGCATCATTTATTGCAGATCTACATGGATTTTTCTCAACAACACGAAATTTGCCTCTTTTTGTAATTTTTGGAAATGTATTTAAAAAAAACTACTGTGGCAAAAAATGTGGAAATTCACATTTTTTGTCTTTGATAAGTACATTAAGACAACAAAACTTCTTAAAAATTGGAATTATTCAGACCCAAAAATATATTTTAATTGGTTGATTTGACATGGAATGACCCTGGTATCAAATCAAGACACGTCATAAGGAGATACGCAATAATTTTAATTCACATTAGTTAGTGAGATACATGACATTCTTTGAGATAAAGATACTTAGGTATGTACACTTTCTAGAGCAATAAAATATATCAATACTTTTTATATTTTATTATATATCATTTTTAATTTTTTCAAGCTTTGTGTACATTATATTTATTTTTTTCAAATGTAATACTACAGTAGCCCCCCATGGCTTCTAGCTGACAGCTAAAAGCTTTGAAAAGTTACCAGACCAAATTATGTATCCCTACGCCGAACCATATGATCTGCAAAAACATATGTTTAGCAGCTGTTACTTTTGACGGTCAAAATTTAGGTATATACCTAATTGTTGACTGTCAGAAGTCAGCTGTGAGCTGTCAGTCAGCACCAAAGAAGCAATGGGACTACTATATGTTCATAGCTATTAACTGATATTTTTTAAAGTGGAATGTTTAGCAACTGAAACCGCACTAATGATACATTATGAATAACTGACAATGTTACAATTAAAACCACTTACACAGGCATCGAAAGTTCCAGGAGCAACCACCAGGTTGTCCATAACAGTTTGGATCTTGGTGACAAGATTAAGTACAGCCGTCTGTTCGTGGGGGGATGGAGAAAGGTCGGTGTTCCTCTTCAAAAGGGCCTGAAACCAAAGTTATAATCTAGGACAAAGTTGTCTTTGGCTTTGTTCTCAACTCCCCTGATGTTGCCACAATTACCCTTCGCATAAATAAACCAAAGATTGATCCTTCTGAGTGCACCCGTCCTTCGTCCTTAAGGGAAGGGCGTGCAATATTGCAATAGTAAAACAAAATAAGTAAATGCATTTGAACAATACACAAATATATATGTATATTATATAATTGTATCCAGCCAGATCCCTTCACATACAACACCTAAGTTGCCATTAAATAAAATGTTTATTTTTATTTTTGTTAGAAAGGAACCTCAATGATAGCCGCTGATCTGGGCGGGAAGGTAACATAACATAGAAGTCCAAATTATAATATATTCTTTGGTATTTATTTAGAAGAAGAATATTTAAATAAAAACAGAATATATATTCAGATTTAAACAATGAATCAAATTTAACAAAGACCTATTTCAGCATCATAATACTATTAAAATATTATATATTTCAAATTGTATTTATATATGTAAATATATGGTGGAATATTAAATAATTCCTGTTTTCATAAAACATACTAATCTATCCAAATGAGGACATGACAGAGTTATTTACTTAATCTATGTGTTGTTAAGAACTAGAAAGTTCAATGCCACACGTACGAAAGCATGCCACTTATGAATTAGGTCTAAATAATAATTATACTTTTTGAAATGTTAAAATGTATTCTTACTCGCCTTGGTGGCATAGTTGGCTAACACGCTAGTTTTGTGTTGGGTAGGGAGTGCCAAAGATGGGGAGATCAAAGTTCGAATCTCCGTTGCGTGAACTGGGGGGTGGTTTTTCCAAAACGATTTTCCACTCTCCATCCACACGAATGCGGACTCACTTCCTCTGAATTCAACTTTACCAATTCCTAATCTATTTTCGTTCGTAATTAGTACTTAAGCGTATAGCTCGAACGGGTAGTTAGACGTGCTGATCCTGTAAAATGCAGGAAGGATAAAACCATAATTGTGGAAGTGTTGTTGTTATTGTTGTTGTTATTATTATTATTATTATTATTATTATTATTATTGGCACCGCGTCTTACTACCCATTCGGATTATACGCACTTACGCTAATGTGTAATGGTAGGGTGATTGTGAGATGAAATGAAGGACCTACAGTTTAACGTGGAATCCGAACCACGGTGGAGGCCTGGCATTCCCCACATTCACAAGATGTCTTGTCAGAGGTGAAGGAAGGGTTTGGTAATCATATAAATCTTTGCCGGGACCGAGGATTGAACCTCGGCCGCCAGCATAGAAGTCTGACACCTTACCCCTAGACCACCAGGTCACCGGACCAGTGATTTAGATGTCAGACATAGCAAGTTCAGTCTGTACTGACACTTAAAACATTTTGATGAGTGATCAATTTTAATACACACAAACTAAATAGATTGAGCTTTCCCTATAAGTTTCCTTATATAAAAGGTGACCTGGTGGTCTAGGGGTAAGGTGTCAAACTTCTGTGCTGGCGGCCGGGGTTCAATCCTCGGTCCCGGCACAGATTTATTTGATTACCAAACCCTTCCTTCACCTCTGACAATACATCTTGTGAATGGGTGGAATGCCAGGCCTCCACTGTGGTTCAGATTCCACGTTAAACTGTAGGTCCTCCATTTCATCTCACAATCACCCTACCATTACACATTAGCGTAAGTGCGTATAACCCGAATGGGTAGTAAGACATGGTGCTAATAATAATAATAATAGTTTCGTTATCTACCATACCTGTGTGAATGCAGTTTCGTCCACAGCCGGTTTCACCCTTGGAAATGCAGTTTCGCACAGAACCAAATCAAATGGATGTCGTGGAACAAATGTCTTAAAAGGTCCACCAGGTCGGCCCATACCACCACGCATTCCTCCACGACCTCCCCTGCCTCCTCCACGAACTCCCATCTTCATCCTTGTAACAGGAAATAAAATATTAATAAACAAAGTATTACTCAAACATTGTAGTTTATAATGGGACAAACACAATATGGCCTTTACAATGAAAAGAAGAACACAGTTCACACTTTACACTGCTGCCAATGGACAAAGAGGTAATGGTTGCTTCTTAAAGAAAATTGATCGTCACCACCCAATCCCCCGACCTAGATTTCATTACCTCATGAAGCGAAAAGAGGTTTTCCTTATTTAGTTATACCATTATATATTCGCATCCAATGTCCTTTTCCTGTGTTTGTCCTTTATGTTATACCTTTTTCATGTTCCTATCTATATGTCCTATCATTCTTTACCTTTTTCTTTTTTCTCCCCTTTTGTGTTCTTTTGTTTCCTCTTTTAGGAAGTTGCGTTGCACGTTTCACACTCCTCCCTGATGAGTTCCGATAGAATGAAACCTGATACCCTAAGGTTTTTTCTACAAAACTATTTTATCAAAAAGTGCCATAAACATTCCCTACCCATATTTATATTCAAAAAATAAGGCTCTGATGTATTTCGAGGGTGGGATTACTTTCCCCCCTCCCCCTCTGCCCAATAATGAGAAATTTAATGTTTTCTGGCTGCTATACATACAACAAGATTCTGAAGTTTTTGATTATAACAAAACAAATGTGATGAAAGAATTCTAAATCTTTAAAAACTCCCCTAAATTAATTGGTATTTTTAAACAAAGGTCTATAGTCCTTTTTTTAAGAAATTTTAATCTATTCACACATAAAAGTTTCAAAGGTTAAGCTTGGTTCGGGGGTTTTTTTTGGTGAGAACAATAGGTACATATAAACCTAGTAATAGTTTGCATCAAAAACATGATAACACACACAATTGAGATATTTGGTGATTAGCTCAAGCACAGTGTTATCGAGATATGTGACAAACGGCTTCACGTTTCTTTTATAAAGAAAGTAAAATAATGGTTAATTAATTCCCAAATTTTGGTAGGCCTGTATTAGGCCTTACTTATTATTACTATTAGCACCGCGTTTTACTACCCGTTCGGGTTATACGCACTTACGCTAATGTGTAATGGTAGGGTGATTGTGAGATGAAATGAAGGACCTACAGTTTAACGTGGAATCCGAACCACGGTGGAGGCCTGGCATTGCCCACATTCACAAGATGTCTTGTCAGAGGTGAAGGAAGGGTTTTGTAATCAGATAAATCTGTGCCGGGCCCGGGGATTAAACCCTGGCCGCCAGCATAGAAGTCTGACACCTTACCCCTAGACCACCAGGTCATTAGGCCTTACTTAAAATATAAAAAACTTCAGTACTTGTGGACACTTTAAGCATATTAATAAATGTGTAAAATCAACATTAGGCTATAATCTAACGTGTTTTAACTGTTCTAGTAAAGTTTTTGTTAATGCAAGGAACATTTTGGCATACTATGGCGGATTGTTACGTGGTAAATTAGTCCGCCAATAGGTGTACCTGTTTTCTAACACCATCAGTCGCATGTCATCTGACAGATTATCTTGCAATATTTGGTCCCTGAGATTAAATGTTATTTAAAAAAAATGCAATTTATTAGTTTGACACTCTATGGTTGTGTTGTATTTAGATAAATAGTAAAGGAAACTGATGCTTAATACCATCATAACATTTATTATTTTTTGGGGGGAATTTTTTTTACTAAATTGGCAAAAATTGTACTAACGCCATAAGATGATGTCATCTAAGATATGACTGTGTACTGTTTAGGAAAATGTGCCTTTCCCATGAGGTGACATCTACCAGATGCACATATGAAACACAGCACAACTAGTACTTGTTTTTGTTCTGTTTTTAAGTTTCTATAGTCTTTTAATCAATGAAAATTTTGCTGCATTACAAATTTAAAAAAACAACCTAGGCCTAGGTAGTAAATTACATAACCAATAATATATTTAAAGCCGGTATACTACACATTCAGGTAAGACTCTTCCACGAGTTGATCAATAGCCACACGAATGGACGCAAGTCATCCAGAAGATTATTATTAGGGGCTACTGTTATCACCTCAGTATTCACTGCATCATGGCTCTGGCTCAACTGCCCGGCGGAGGGAGGAGAGCCAAGAAGATATTAGGAGATGAATTG
Organism: Timema californicum; assembly: GCA_902141385.1. Taxonomy (NCBI): domain Eukaryota; kingdom Metazoa; phylum Arthropoda; class Insecta; order Phasmatodea; family Timematidae; genus Timema; species Timema californicum. Next base: position 1,933 of record CABFOW010002516.1, on the reverse strand, counting down.
TGGTCCACTCCTCACAACCTAAATGGTGGGTAACTACCTCGCTAAGTCATGGGTTAAGTGAGTTATAGAAAACGAAAATTAACACTTTGGAATTTGTTGTCATTTTGTATTGTTATAAACGGAAATTTCAGAATCTTGTGTGTATAGGTGCTAGAAAACATTATATTTCTAATAAATTGTCACTGAAAAAAAACCGCCCTCGCTTTACACTATCCCCATTAATATATCATGAAACCAAATAACATATATTCATTTCTTTAACAGAATGGGGACAAAAACAGTAACAAAACCAGACCGGGACACAAGTAAATTCAGAAATTGTCCCTGAAATTCGGGAACGAGTGTTTACCTTACTTATGGGTCGTGGCCCTTAAATAGAATTTACCGGCATCTAAAAAAAAGTCAATTCATAATTATGAAAAAACAGGATGGTAGTAGCAATTCCGATCATATCTGAATATTAAATGTAGTTTATATTATGTTTATACATTGATTTTCACTTACATTTCAATTCAAATAATACACAAATCACAAAATACACTCTATAAATTACTTGAATTTAATAATGGCGTCTATAGACAAGTGATGGCGTCCTTCAGGAATACACTATTTTCATTCCTTGCATAAAATTCCCGTTGTGTCGATTAAAAAGAGTAATGAAATAAAGCCATTCTATCGCGAAGAGACAACTAATTAGTAGAAACCACTTTTTTTTATGGTTAATAATATATTTTTTAGATTGGTCAATTGTGCATTTTGATTAATAATTTTCTGTTGAAGGGAACGTTTTCATGATCTTCCCTAGCACAATATAAAGACAATGTTATGAGTGAAAGAATTAACGAGGCTGAGGTAATAAAAGTTATGAAAGAATTAAAGTATGGCAACACTCCGGGCTGGATGAGATCACAGGTAATATAAAAAATGCTTATATGTGAGGGCATGGCCGTAATAGTGAATGTAAAAAAAATATAGGGCAATTAGTTTGTTGAGTATTCCAGGCAAAGTTTTTGGGAGAGTCTAAATTCAGAGGGCTTGTGAAAAAATTGCGGACAAGATTTAGGATGTGCAATGTGGTTTAATGTGGTTGCATTGCAACAAGGGAGTGAAAAATGTATGACAGTAAGGAATAAAGTGTATTGTGCATGTATTGATCTGGAGAAAGCGTACGATCGTGTGAATATGAGTATGTTATGGAATGTTCTTAGAGAGTTTTGTGTGTGACACAAGGTTAGTAAATTCAATTATGATGGTGTATGGTGGAAATGAGCCGTACGTTAGGGTGGATGGAAGATTAAACGAATGGTTTGACATTTGAACAGAGTGTTAAGACAAGATTGTGTAGGTAATGTATTAATGGATAGGTGTATGTTGGATGTTTGTGAGGACGCCTATGGTGTACAAATGGACAATGTGAATGTGAGGGTGCTTCTATACGTAGATTATAACATACTTATCTGTTGGAATTGCATTATATACTATAGTCATTTTATTTAAAGTTGATTTTGTTCTGTAGTTTACAGTGTTAAAAGATTCATGATATATTTTAAGTGAACCTCTACTATAGTGACCTGAATGGGTGTGTTCTAAAGTGTGGGTACTTTTAAGTTTATTTTTAATTATTTTGTAAGCAAGAATGCCTGTTTGGTATATAATCAGTTTATCTAGAGGCATTAAATCCAGATATTTATAAATTTCAGTAGTTCTATATTCTTTGACAGGTAATTTATATAGTGATCTTGTTATCCCTTTTTACTGGGGCTTCGCGTGGAGTGGTTTGGTTTGGTCTAGTTGAAGTCGAGCTTCCGGGCGACTAGGCGTCGATCTCGTGGGTCCAGTGGATGGGGTACAGTTTGGTGGTCGTTGCCTTCTTTAGAGTCTTATGTCGGTGGGCCTTGCCGGCGCGGCGGGTGTATCCCATCCCGTGGGGTCA
>CABFOW010002515.1:66081-82228 GCA_902141385.1 Timema californicum | reverse complement strand
GTTAGTCTCGTGAGGTGAGCCACAGGATCTCCACGGCTCGTCCAGGTTAGTCTCGTGAGGTGAGCCACAGGATCTCCACGGCTCGTCCAGGTTAGTCTCGTGAGGTGAGCCACAGGATCTCCACGGCTCGTCCAGGTTAGTCTCGTGAGGTGAGCCACAGGATCTCCACGGCTCGTCCAGGTTAGTCTCGTGAGGTGAGCCACAGGATCTCCACGGCTCGTCCAGGTTAGTCTCGTGAGGTGAGCCACAGGATCTCCACGGCTCGTCCAGGTTAGTCTCGTGAGGTGAGCCACAGGATCTCCACGGCTCGTCCAGGTTAGTCTCGTGAGGTGAGCCACAGGATCTCCACGGCTCGTCCAAGTTAGTCTCGTGAGGTGAGCCACAGGATCTCCACGGCTCGTCCAAGTTAGTCTCGTGAGGTGAGCCACAGGATCTCCTCTGCCAATGTGTGAGGGAAAAGGTTGTTTTGCCGCAAGGGAGCATGGGCATATGTATGCATAAAAAAACTTAGTAAGGAATCTCGGGGTTAACCTTTTTTACAAGTTAAACCTAAACCTTTAATTTTGAGAGGAATAAAAAAAACTAGTGCCCTACCTACCAGACGTCATGGTACGTTATAATGCTAATTAACCTAAGAAATATTGAACATAAAACCAAATAAGAAAAAAAATACTATTACTGACTTTGGTGAAAAAAACAAATAAAATACAACATCTACAATCAAACAATAAAAAAAATTTAGAAAAGAAAGAAAAAAAATAACTGGGGCCTTGCACGGTCCGGAACCCACGACCACTGATCCCGATCAAGTAAGACTTCATCCGTTTTTGGGTAGCGGGAGGAATCTTGTTTGGGCCGAACTGGTTCTTTTGTAAACTCTGTAGATCACGGGGTAGCCATCCTGGAAGTCCGCGAAAGCTTCTTCACAAAGATCTGCCGTCCCTTCTTCCTCTAGCCCCGATGTTTCGTCCGTCGATCGAAAGTTTCCACTTAAAACTTCTCTTTATGCTGGAGTACCAATCCAAAACCCACCATCTTACTTGGTAACTTATAGCGTCCACCCCTCTCTTCTCGCGCCTTTTTCACTTCCTCGTAGCATTTTAGCGGGCTTTGATAAGGCCCCTCCAGTAGCCTAAGATAATATTTAAAAAAACAAGTGAGTGGTATGAGGGAAATTTGCAAGAAAAATCAATCAGGAACAGGAAAACGTCAGAAATAAAATGGGTTTACTGAAGTGGAGAATACAAAAAAGTCAAAAATGTGAAAAGGTGAGAATTGGCCAAAACATCCAATTTCCAGGTGGGTAGGATTCCATCAACCCAAACTATGTAGCCATTATGCTCACTCCCCTCGTATGAAAGGAAGTGTCGCTTGAGGAGGGTGAGGGCTTGCGGGGTGGGGGTAGTCAGTCATCCATACAAGTTGAAGTGTCGGGCATGCGCGTTGGCTTCACGTCTTCTTCTCGGTCCGCGCAAGCGCAGTGAGGACCGGCCCAGGTATTTTATCCTGTCGTCTGCCACGCGAAAATAATAGATGGTAATTAGTCCTCCAAGTAAGTATGCGTTGTTATATTTTTAATATGGTTAAAAAATGTTCTAAACAGCGTTATGGACCGTGCAGAGCTTACAAATAAATATTATAAGAGATATTAAAAGAGATATTAAAAGAGATATTAAAAGAGGTATTAAAAGAGGTATTAAAAGGGAGTATGAAATTTTAACAGAGGGTCTGAAATAGATGAATTCGTAACTGTCCGCTTGGAGCGGTAAATGCACTCTTCTCAACAAAATAACTCAAGCCTACCAACCGAAATTAATTATACTAGTAAAACAAATATATAAAGGTTAAATGAACTTTGTTACAATATATTCCTATTTTATCATATTTTTACATAATGAAAAATGAGAGTGAATCAATTAGGAAGAGATAAAAAAAAACACGGCCTTGGAGTCTTTGACTCAAAAGCAATGGATGAAATCAAAGTCAGTAAAAATGTTCCAAATCAGACTCTGGCTTCAAAATAAAAACTTTTAATATTATAACAATTTAAGGAAACTATATCATTTAAATTTTATACTTTTGTTATTCCTGTTGTGCAATGCTTATTGTTTGGAATGGCAAAATTACTCAAATATAAATTTGCAATGACAAAGAAATAATCTGTATTACAACATGTGGTGCGGTAAAGTTGTTATTATTAATTAATATTCTTTATGGGTTTATTAAGCAGGTGGAGTTGGACAGTAGAAAAATAAAGGAGTCTGAGCCGAAGGCTTGGCGTGTTGACTCTACAGCCATGAGAATCTCGCCTTCCTCTTTCAAGATGGCCATGCGTCTGTAACTTCACAAGCACTTGGCACACCTCAAACTATATTCCAGAAAATATTTTTTTTTTTTTTTTTTTTTAGAAACTCACAATATTCATTTACAACGACCACATTTCACCTTTTTCTTGAGCTAACCCAACTCTTTTTAATAAAGCATAATTGCCTTTTATTCCTGTTTAAAAAAATCATCAACATCAACTAATGTTGACAAAATGTCAGTTAACATTTAAATGTCTATTAGGTACAATTGAATCGATTCAGAGATCCGCACCATAATGTAAAAGGGAAATAACATCATAAATGGAGACCTAAATTAATATTTATAATAATTATTAGGGTTCAGCCCTAACTTTCAAATCTTCGATAAATGATATAAAGTTCGTTCACGGTAGGAGTTTACCTGGGAAAGGACTTTTTTCCCTACCAGAAAGCTATTATATAGTAGGATATTGGTAAGAAAAAAGACCTTTCAGAGGTAAACTCCTACCGTGAATGAAGTATATTTACTAATGTTCCACCCAACCGAGCTTAACCTAACCTTTATTAAGTAACTTAAAAAATTTAATTTCAATACGAGATTATGACATCACCACCGGAAGTGATCATGAGTCAACATTATAATGCAAACTAGCCCTACATGAGTCAACATTATAATGCAAACTAGCCCTACATGAGTCAACATTATAATGCAAACTAGCCCTACATGAGTCAACATTATAATGCAAACTAGCCCTACATGAGTCAACATTATAATGCAAACTAGCCCTACATGAGTCAACATTATAATGCAAACTAGCCCTACATGAGTCAACATTATAATGCAAACTAGCCCTACATGAGTCAACATTATAATGCAAACTAGCCCTACATGAGTCAACATTATAATGCAAACTAGCCCTACATGAGTCAACATTATAATGCAAACTAGCCCTACATGAGTCAACATTATAATGCAAACTAGCCCTACATGAGTCAACATTATAATGCAAACTAGCCCTACATGAGTCAACATTATAATGCAAACTAGCCCTACATGAGTCAACATTATAATGCAAACTAGCCCTACATGAGTCAACATTATAATGCAAACTAGCCCTACATGAGTCAACATTATAATGCAAACTAGCCCTACATGAGTCAACATTATAATGCAAACTAGCCCTACATGAGTTAACATTATGTTAGTCAATATTTACATTTGTTATATTTAATTTGTGATTGTAGCAAGTTTTGTTTTAGTTGTAGGTGATAGTACGCTTTATGTGTTCCATTTTAGGCTCTTTTTCTTTGCTATGGTATAATCTTTGAATATATTATTTATTTAACTACACACTCAAGAGTAGAAATGAATGATGCAATGATTTAGAAATTTTAAACAATCTTAATACACACCTTCAAACAGAGCTCGACAAGAGATCACCCAAATTACTTTGAAATGTAAATATTGGTCCAATAACATGTAACTTTCTCGTGATGCTTTGCTTTATACCCACGGCCATGCGCACTAAAATGGCAATGACATCATATGATTATGTAAGTACCACATACTTTTATTTATTATATTAAATAGTTAATTTTAACTTTGATTAGGGCCTATAAATTAGTTTATTAATACATGAAAGGTTACAGTAGCTTATATAGGATTGGGAATGTGTCATAACGCATATAAACTAGTTGTTTTTACTATGGCAATGACATCATCGAATGATGTGTAATATCCTGTCACTTAGGTGAATGGAACTTATTTGTTTAATGCAGATTCAGATGATAATACATTATTGATTGTAGAAGTTAAAGAATAAATTATTATAAATTAATTTCTATACTTATTCATACATCTAATTAAGAGTTAGATGAAATAAATATAAAAGTTTATATCATAAGGATAGTTAAAAATATAATTACTATAAAGTTTATTTCCATAAATAGGGTATGGACTTATTAGCTTAAATTTAGCTTATTGTTCTATGTTTTAGTGTAGACAGCAATTGAATTTTTGATATTCAATGAGATAGTTTAATTCTATTAAATATAATGAAGGCAAATTAAATTTACTTAATTTATTCTATCAAAATAACCCTTTAATCAGGCACTTCCTTTTAATACAAATTCTTTTATTTTTTAATTTATCTGATTAATTGCATTAAAAGGGTTGGCCTATGATTGTATGATTAAATCTTATACGGGGGTATATGTATTTAATTTCATGCCTTAAAATTACTTTTTAGATGGTGAAACAAGTGATTTTTTTGTTCAAACCGATTATAGGCCCTAACAGAAGTGTTACGTTTGGGAAAATGTACAGATGATATCGATATGTTAGTAATTTTAAGAAATATAGCCCAAAATGAGACATATAAAGCATACTATCCACAATTGTATAGTAATTAATCTAAAGTGATAAACTTGAATGTAATAATAACAATGAAATCCACTAATACAACAAAGATAATATGTCAAATATTAATGATAGTCTGCCCTATAACGCTTGGCACCATTGGTGCTAAAATAAATTTATCAGTAAGCAGGAAGTAGGCCTAAACTTTGGAATTATTAGTAAAGCTGTTTAATTCTTATAAATGAAACAAACAAGACCAATACATAGTAGATCAAAAACATCTTTATACTATAATACAATTAATTTGATAGCGATTCAGTAAAGTTTGAAAAAAAAACATTATCTTGTTATTTTACCATTCACAACAAAAGTTATTTTTTGGTTGATTCACTGGAAGTGACATCTATTTTCCCATCCTCTGAATAGACCACTCCTGTTGACATAAAGGGCATCTATTGTTTTGTTTCACCCAGAGAGACATACAACAATAGTGAAACGAATGATTGCACTCGCCCCAAACTACTACACAATCCTGTCTTCCATAGCGTGAGTCTTGCTTACTTTCTGCCTGGCATCTTAAACAAGCATCCATTACCTGTACCCGGCAAATAGCACACGTGTCACATTCTACATCCCAACTCCACATAGCGACCGCATTCCACTTTTTCAATGAAAACATTTTATCAGATTTGTGATATTCTGTATCACCGCGTTCTGAATTTTCATTTTCATCAGCCATTTTTTAAAATAATACTGAAGTACACAAATTAGTCACTAGAGCAAAAATCAAGTTAACATGAAAGACCTGTGTTGAATTGGTTGTAAGATTTTCTTGTTGTGAAATAGGTGCCGCTATCTACACAATTTTCCTAGTACTTTTACAATTTAAATAAGCGATCTCAGTATTATTTGACAATGTTACTTATCCCATTTATATATATATATATATATATATATTTACTAATTTTATTATATTATTATTTCATTTATTTAACGTGAATTTTGAATTAAGTCTGTTTTATTTTGATAATATTCTAATCGCATTTTATCAAACAATATTAGTAAAATATGTGTTTTTAACAGAGTTAAATTCTAGAGATACAAGATTATTTTAAATATTCCTCTCAATATGCTTCTTCTAGAAGTTGTGAAACAAAATGTTTTTAAAAACTTAGAAATTCTACCGCTGTTAAACAATACCATTTAAAATTGTTTATTGAAATGTGATTTTAATAATATAATTTTAGAAAACTATGCCCAAATGATAGGTGTGCAAGACATATTTTTAAAATGTTATCTTTAGATTTAAAGTGGGAACTTTAAGAAATTTAAATAAAAATTATACATGTTTAGGATTATTTTTATTGATATTATAAAACTAAACACACACAAAATTTTCCCAAATAGGCCTATACACTGAAATATTGAAAACATGAACAAAAGTACAATTTATGATAATTAATATTATAGTTTAATATATCAGGAACTACCATCTAATACAGGTATGAACTTATTTGGCATAAACAGAACACAATGAAAACACGTTTGTTCAATGGATCCAGTAATACAAGAACTGTGAACATTAGAACCAGGGCTGACCTTAGTAGATGGGCCCCCCTCAGTTATCTGCCTCACCACCCCCTACCCACCCTACCCCAAATAAGTAATTAAAAACTTAATTTTTATTCATTGTTATTACAGTAATTTGTATTTATAGACAAATTCACAGTCGTTTAAGGTATCAGTAAATCCCCTAAAAGGTAAATACATGCAATAAATAATGCTAGAAGACATATTTTTATACAACCAGACCTTCGTTCAATTTTCTTCCCCAACGAACTTAATTTGAATAAGGATACAAAAAAAACTGTGTCAAGTTTGAATTAAATCAGTTAATGTGTTTGTGGGACATATTCATCACATAATATAATTTTGTTTTAACCTTCTGGCAATATTTGCTGGATACAAATCGTTCAAGGCATTAGTCGCGTTGTAAGCATCTGATCCTAACTCGGACTATTTAGTTAAAACTCATCAAGTGATTTTTTAAAGTGTATAAAACTTATGCATGTTGAGTGTCCACATGCTCAATCTTAATAGGTAAATCACATTCATTTAGGTAAAACTGACAAACATGAACACACCAGATGAGCTCAGCACCTTTGGCTTTGTGTTTCAATGCTCTACTACTGAGCCATTTAGGTTCATCTTATATCCAGGGGCTAGTCTTCTTTTAAATAGTATGGGAGGGGAGATGGGAAGGGTAGTATCACTGCGTTGCAAGATCTCCACCAGCCCCCTGCATTACACTACTTCTATAACATTGTTAGCCTGCGACAGGCGTGTTACTATTTATAACTTTATTTCAATTTTTTTTTGTCCAAATTGTCCGAAATCCAAGAGTCGACTGTATGGGGTTTTTTGGGAAGCATACTGTCAGTTGTGAATCGTTGTGGATAGCTGTAAGTGGTTGATACTTTCACCAGTTACTATGATTAGACTTAATACTACTATTGAAAGATAGTCCTGAATACTGGATCAACTGGGATGGCTCAGTGATAGGATGTTGGCACACAAAGCCAAAGATTTAGGGAGTCATTCCCATGTCCAGGATGACATTTTTCACTTAATTGAATAATCTACTCTATCTTTATTTAAAAAGTTTTCAAAAGACTCAAGGTGGCCTGCATACTCATTGTGATGTTTTTATAGATTAAAAAAACTCCATGGCGTGAGTCTAACCTAGAACCGCTACTTTTCTATTCAAGTATCACTTCATTTGTCCTCATCAGGCCGAGTTTGACCCCATTTCAGACCCACTGCTTAACAGAAAAATTCCGAAATCTCTGGGGATCTAACCCTGGACTTCTGGATATTGTGCCAGGCCAGGAATTCTGACCACTAGATATATATGTTGTAAAAATCATCCTATCAGTATTCCTTTATAATAATTTGTTTCATGATGTTGAACAAATTCTATGTGAGCCTGATTTCTAAATTAACTAATTGTAATATTTTGGTTAATGTGAACGTAATGTATTTTACATTCATTATAGGCCTAATTTAATTTCAAAAAGGGTTTTGCTGTTGTGTTTGACAAAATGATGGAAAGTCTTGCTCAACCATCTTTATAGAAATAGCCATGAAAAAGCAGACTATGTATAGGATTATTAATATTATTAATTGTAAATATGAGTATGCTAAATAATTTTAAAAACTAGGTTATATATAGGCTTTGGCTTAAATTGGCTAATTATTAATGTGGTAAAGTAATGATTATTGGATTTAATTTTAACGATAAAATCCTGCTGAACCCATACTGACAATACCTTACCTTAGTATATGTGTGATAATATAGTGCTAATCTGTTGGGCTATAAAATTTAATTTACCTGCTACCTTCACAAGAAAGTACAATTTTAAACATGTTACATAGTTTTATGTTAAATATGTTAAGAAAAAGACGAATTACAACAGTACCGCAAGAGCATAATATTATCTACTCCTTTTGGAAAAGGTATTGCAATAAATAATGTCTTCAGTTCTTGGCTAATTTTTAAAGTTGATTCCTAATTTTTACATGCCACCCAGGTTTGTAAACACTGCTTTAGATAAACTTTATTGGGATATGATAATATTCAAAGGATTTACAAATGTCATGTATGATAATGTTTGAGACGTTGGCACTATGGGACGAGTCAGTAGGAGAATGGCTGACGCTTTTGGTGTTCACGTTTGTTATTTGATTGGTTAATGGTTACTCACAGAATCCGGATCCAATGTAAGCCAGTGTATAAATTGGCAACAAAGATGTACTTAATATAGATAATCTACGTAAATAACAGATATTCGTGAGTAAAACAAAATAAATGGTACGGAGTTCCGCACGGACTTTTTCGCTTTATTGTTTGAAAATGGGGATATTTACTCAAAACTCGTAATATACTCGTATGTGAAACGAAATAATACACACTAGCTAATCCAAAAATAAATTGCACTATACTTATGTAAAACCTTTTTTTTTAGTCCCGGATTTAAATTTTATAATTTTGTTTTTTAAGAATTAATGTCCACATTTGTATGTTTAGACCAATAAAAAAGATCAATGTTGGGTCCACAAGGGTCAACACTCCGTATTAAAATTTAAACTTCCGGTTAAAATTTTCAACATTTTATTAGGTGTTCCAAATCTTCATACCATCGCATTGCTATAAAATTCCTCATTTATAAACTTGGACCAATAAAAAATGTAAATATTGACTATTGGATATAGATCATTGTAGTACATAAATTTCTACTAAAAGGTTTAAGGGAAAACAAGATACACTTTTAGAGACTTACTTATATTTAATTACTCTATGGCAGTGGAGAATTATTGCGTGAAAACTTATTTAGTATCTTTACAACTAAAGTTCCCAAAATTGTATTAATATATTTGCCAATATCTCATAAACTGTTGTATTTATAAAAAATATATTTCATGTAAAAGTTTTTTTTATTTTTAATAGTATTAAAATTTTGCAATGATAAGTTATTTAGTATCTCAAATAGTTACGGAGATACGGAAGTTTCTGCTTCTGTGAAGTACCCTAAAAATTCATTTTCATGGTAGAATGAAAATAGCCAGTTTATTTATAATATTAATCAACACCTAGATACAAATTTTAATTAAAATCGTTAGAGTCGATTTTGAGAAAATCTATTTTTACTCTTTTCGCCTTTTCTTAAACTACTCTTAATTTTGAGTTTAAACAAAAACACAGACAGACGTCATTGCAAAGACCACTTTTAAGGGTTTGAGAGTTGGGGTCTTGAAACATCCATACATTTCATGTTAGATTTTCTTTTGTGGTCGCAATACTTTTACCTTTTGTGTTCGAAAAGTTAAAAAAAAATGTATAGGGGTGGGTGGGGCACAGTGTAACAAAAAAGTTTAAGTTTAGCATATCTTCCATGTTTATGTAACAAATGAAATGTCCCTTTTATTAAAACACGTTGTAACTCATTGGTTAATAATATAGATGTCTATTGTTTTCATTAACACATGAATCTCACTATATTTATAAATATTTGTAAAACCACACTCTGTCACACTGTACCCCATACCTGGGCCAAAGTGTAACGCACCACGGGGTTAAATGTTACACATAATTGAAAGTAAAAATAATACAATTAATGTTAATGATATTTATTCTAGATCAATACATTCGTTGTAGTCAATCAGAAATTTATTTTTAACTGTAATTAGTACATGCATATTCAAATTAATGGACATTTAGGTTATCCATATTAACGCCAAAATAAAGATATGATTTTAATACTTTAGTTTGACCTGCATTTAGAGGTTGTGGTAACACCATCGTTATATCTGTTTCTGCTACAGATGATATATCTGGCTCAACTGGAAACTTGAACTTCCTGGGATCCCTTACTGATTTTCTAAGATATATGATCTCAAAGTCACCATCTTCATCTTTCTGTTTTATAATTACCTTCTTCTGACGTACAAGACAATGAGTTATCAATTGCCAGCATTTCATTTTGATCTTCTGGGCGGTCTGTCACAGCACTGCTAAGATAATCATCATCATTAAACACATCTGAGTCATAGGGAAATATGCCTGTCTTTCTAAAACCAGATATGATTTTTGATAATGTCATGGATTTTTCGAAAGCTTTCCAAACACATTCTGCAATTTGGTAAATATTGAGTGGAATACCAGGATGGTGCAACAGCCATGATTCTATGACACGGTCATAGTGAGACTGAAATGAATGGAACACACATCTAGAGGTTGCATTTTATTGCTGCAATGAGGTGGAATCGTCAGTAAAGTCACTCCACTATCCTTGGCAATTTCTAAGACTGCTATAGCAAGATGGCTTTCATGGTTGTCAAAAATTAAAAGTGGTGGATTTTCTTTTAAAGAATGAGAATGTTTTACAAAATGTTGCATTACCTCCGGGAAGAGACTGCTGTTCATCCATCCTGATGGCGTAGCAAGCCCTAGGGTTCCTGGGGGTGCACCTTTAACCATGTGTTCCTTAAAGTGAACCCTTGGAAATACCATTACAGGAGGAAGTGCAACACCAGACACGCTGACAATGCAGCAAGTAGTGACGAGTGTACCCTTCTCACCACTTGTAGCCTTATTCAATTGTTCAACACCTTTCGGAGCTAGGATCAGTTTTGGTATTTGTACCATCGAGGTGCCTGTTTCATCCAAGTTATATATCCTTGTACCATCACTGAAGTTAGTGGTGCGAGATAAGACATATTTCAAGCTATAAAAAAAATTCCAACATTGTGTTTATTAAAGGAAGTTGCCCTTGATAAACTACAGGGCTCAGGTTGTCAAAGACTGAGACATGGATGTCGATCTCTGAAACTGTACAACCAGTCTATACCTGCCATTTTCTTCTCTAACCAGCACAGAGTAATTTCAAGACCATTGTGTTGAGCCATTTAAAATTCCAAACGCCGAGTTTCCACAGTATCCAATCCATAGCACATTTTTGCACACTGAACTAAACATGACACCAAGGCAACTTCTGGTTAATTCGTAAAAACACGACGTGAATTGTAGTTTGGACACATGCGTATCTCAGATCCTTCATTTGCTTTTGCTTTTTTTACATATCTGAAATAAAAAAACTGTGTTAAAATAAGAGGCCTAAAATAGTTAAGATACATTTAATTTATAATGTATTTGAAATATTGTGTGACTCTTGCTATTTCATGTTACCTGAACAATGTTCTGTAGTTCACATTCTTTGTTGCTGCTTGACGTAAGCTCATTCCCTTAGTTACGAGATCAACTGCTGCCCTCATATCATTTTCGGAAAATAGCCCCATATATGTTTTCCGTTTCCTATGACGAATCATTACTGTACCGGTTTTCTATAAAACACAAAACAGACATTATTTTAGGCATATTTGTTTTTATGATTATTATTACTATATGCAATGATCTAATTAAAGTTGAATTGATTATTGTATAAAAATTAAATTAAATATTTTTATATTTCCACCCGACCTTTATGTTATATTTATATATATTTCACGCTAGGGATCTCACAATATTTTAATCTTATTTTTGTGGACTCCATTCATATAATTTAATTTTCACTATACCTCTGTTCGAATCTTAGGTTTAAAATATTTCATGGGGCACAATGTAACACTTGGGGCAGGTTATAACATTGTTACACTCTGCCCCATGCCCTGTTGTTAAACCGTGCCCCATAGCGCCTAGTAACTGTTAGATCAAAATTCTAGGTATTTGTAACATACTTAATGAATGTTAATAACACTGATGTGTAGACAATGAAATACTTTCATTACTATAATATTATAACTACAATATATTATTAACTTAAGGAATTGTCAACAACACAAGATATATAAGAGAAAATACTTTACTTACCCGAAAACAAAGAAATAGTTTTCAATGAAATGCACTGCACTCCTATCATTCAGCTTCACAATAGCTACTGGCGGGAAGATCCAACATAGCTACCGCTAGGGGTTTCGTTCCAGAATTCGTCATATTTCCCGCGAAATTCAAAATGTTACACTGTACCCAATGTTACACTCTGCCCCAACCTCCCCTATATGTACGTATACTTTGAAAGTTATTGGTTTTATAAAAACATGCTTCTTGTAATATATTTGTTTTATAAAGAGACCTATATATTTGTAACGATAAGTAATTTCATATCTCAAATATTTTAGGAGATATTATTTTAAAAAAAAGTTAAGTTACACATCAGACCAAAGCCCTTGAAGTAATTTTGCCGAAATATTGAGTGAAGCCATTTTGTTTGGAATATTTAGAAATGAAATGTAATCAAAATTTATGGAGCCGATTTTGAGAAAATCGACTTTTTCTCTTTTTACTATTCATTAAACTACCCTTAATTTTATGGTTCAATATCCAATTTCAAAAACTCCTCGGGGCAACCCTATGAAAACCCTATATATCAAGTTTTAGCCCAATCGGTAAAATAGTTCAGGCTCTAGTAGGAGGTACAGACAGACAAACGGAAAGTCAAAAACAATAATTTTTTTTGTTTCGGAGGGTCATGAAACGTCAAGATTCATCAAAATCTTGATTTCGATTTTTTTGGGTAAGTTAACTCATTTCTAGCGAATCATCTAAACCAGGTTTTCTCAAAATCTATGCACTTGAGCCTTACATTAACCTAAATAGTAATGGTTAAGACCCTCTTTCTTAGAATAAAAAAAACTTTTTTTACGTTAAAATACAAAAATGAGGTATTTATTATTTCATTGATTTCTTTATTTTCTTATAGGAACTTTGTAGAAGTTTATTAAGAATAGTAAGGTTTTGTAAACTATTCATAAAATATCACGTTTGCTTCAACATTTCATGACGGAAATATTATTAATGAAGATCTTGTCATTTAAAAGAATGAGTTTTTTTTTCCTATCACAGAGATAGTTAATGTCAGCTTCAGTTTATATAAAACAAAAAGGAAGGCATATTTCAACTGCTAGTCAATTTCTTTAATTCAAATTTTCCCTGTTCGTGCGGGACATGCCCGTTCCGCACGGAACGGAACTCTTCCAGTTCGCGGACGACACCGCTCTCCTGGCGCAGTCCCCGGACGCTAAGGTCGTCTGGGCCAAGCTTACCTTCGCGTTGCGGGGACTGTTGGCCTACCTTCGGACCCGATCCCTCGCCATCCAACCCGCCAAGACGCAAGCTGTTCTGTTCACGCGTCGGGGAACGGGCCCCCTGCAGCCACTTCGCGTGGAGGGTACCGCGGTCCAGTGGTCGCCGTCGGTCCGGTGGCTGGGGGTGACCCTGGACGCGAAATGCAGTTGGGACCCGCACCTTCGTTCTGCGGCGGGGAGGGCCAGGAGCGTCATGTTGAAGCTGGCTCCACTTTTGCGCCCGGTCAGTCCGCTGGAATACGGCCACAAGATCAGACTTTTTCTGCTCTGTGTGATGTCCGTCCTACTCTATTCCGCTCCCGTCTTTTCCTATTTACCTAGATACAGATACAATCATCTCCGTTCTGTATACCACCGGTTCCTTCGATTGATCCTCGGGGCTCCACCCCGCGTCCCAAACCGCGTTCTCCTGACCGTGTCAGGCCTCCCTTCCTTGGACAGCCGTATCCGTGGTCTGGCGGAGAGGTTTTTCAGTCGGGCGCAGGCCAGCTCCAACATGATCGTCAGGGGCATCGGCGATTACAACGCTCCTGGCCGCCCCTACCGTCGGATAAGGGACGGCGTCGTGAACCCCTTCATCGACGTCGGAAGGTGACCTCGGAGTCGAACCTGGGGAGTCGTGACCCCCCTTCTAGTCGTGCGAGACTGGGAGGGGAGGCCAGATAGCGGGTGATGCCGGCCGACAGGCCGTGATAGGGGGATGAAGTGCGTGTGTGTGAAGTGCAAACGCCGACCAAGGCCGACCAGGCCGTATGTGTAGTGTAGGGGGGGGGGACTGTCTCCCTCCTACGTATATGTGGATAGTGCACCCTATTTGGGGATATATAAACTGGAAAACAATGTAAAACAGTATCACACATATTTACGTTTCGTGAACCCAAACGGGTTGGAGTAAATTTTTTTTTTTTGCCGTTTTGATTATGTATGTTTCAACAATGTAAATCCATTGAATGTATAGAATTAATAAATTGCTTAGGGGAAAAAAAAATTATTATACTTGTTGAGAAATTACTATCAGACAAATGTATGTAATTGCAAAGATCAAAAATAATTTTATTGCTTCATAAGTCAAACAGATTTTTTTTTTTTTACTGTCAATCAGAATGTAGCAAGTCGAAGGAAATGAACGATTGGTTCACAGATAAAACGATTATGCACCTCTACTGAGAACCTCTCGCACCTCTCAGTTTGAAAAACCCTCATAAAATCTCCCCCCTCCCCTACCCAATTATAATTTCTCTAACTCCCATTTAAACACTTACAGTTTTAAGAGTTATATCGTTATCTATTAGTTGTACTTCTACCTACCAGCTAAATTTCAATTTACGACTACATCTAAAAGTTTTTATTAAAAATTCTTCCCTACCCCTTTAATTTCATGGAGTTCCATTTTAAATGTTCAAACTCATTAATCATTTGGAAGTGTGCATTTACCGGCCTGCCAAATTTCAATCTTATATCACATTGCATTAAGATGTTGTTTCTATTGGTTTTGTAGATTTAGAGCCTCCCAAAGCCCCAACCCCCATTTTCCAACTCACTTTGAGAAATTTAGTCTAATATTATTTTGGTTATCTGGTGTTTGATTTCTCTCTACCTATCAGAATTATTTTAATTTTATATCTCATCTCACAGGTTTTTTTCTATTATAGTCCATCACCTCTATTTTCTAGGATGTAATTTAAAATTTGTATTATTATTTAAATGTTTATTTGTTTTGGTTCCCATATCTGCTTACTGAATTTAAGTTCTTTACCACACAGAGAGGTAATGGAATGTATTAGTTTTGGCAATTTATTGAGCTACCCATTTCCCTCCATCCCGCCATTTCTTCACCTCCCAATGAAAAGTATAAATTTTTAAGATTTATTTGGTTATCTTTATGGGACATTATACACAAGGTTACGCATTGATCTCTGTATAACTCAATGATCTCTATTATATAACTAGATGGACATCGGTGGCTGAAATTTTCGAGCTGTTGCCTCTCTACCATTGTGTAAGAGAGAAGGAAATTTTCAGCAATCTCTTTCTCTCTTACACCTATACAGGGCAATGTGACATTTTGACATCGTTCATTAATTTGATTGAATATATGATATTCAACAATGTGTGCCTAGTTAAATGAAATAGATTTGTCAGTAAAAGCTTTTAAGAGCCTAACAAAGTTCTAAACTGGTGAGTTTTTTCTTTAAATAAGTTGATGGAGGCTAATGCATACGATGATTGTTGAAGGCAGCTGGTTTGAAAGGATTTATCTCGTACCAGAATCCTACCTTATAGTAGTGTTTAGGCAGAATAAAAGACCTTCCAGAAGGGAATTTCTACTTCTGGTCTAGATGGCCATTCATACTTCCAAAATACAAATATATGATATTATTCTGGTACAAAATAGAGCCTTAAAGATTTGGATTCCTACTAAAATCGGGGTTTAGTAGATATCATGCTTCCTACAAGCATATAACCTAAATGATATTTTAAAGTAAGGCTTCTAAACAAAGTATATCATTCAAACAAATATAATACAGTTTTTAGCTAACGTGTCTCATTATAGTTATCGAACTTTTAACATAATATGGTTTCTGAAAGCAATATACAATATATGACCACACTCTATTTTTTTAAACAGGTAATATAATAATACTTTATACAAGCCTATAGCTTTATGCCAGTATCACGATCAACTTAACTTTAACGTAACGTAACGTTCCCTTAAAGTTTTCTTAACTTAATAAAACAGATGTGTGATGTAATAATATATATATATATATATATATATATA